>JAEANM010009839.1:0-16142 GCA_017656035.1 Myanophis thanlyinensis
GAAACTTCTGTGTGATGTTTTGTTCATTGGCTCTGCTCATGAGAGACCACCAGGAAAATCCCCCAAAATCCAGTAAATCCCGCACCAGTTCTAACGAACCTGCAGAATTTCACCTCTGAGTCTGGGGGTATCATGAATGGCTAAGGGAACTGGGTACTTAGGAAGAGAAGGTTTTGGGGAGACACAATAGCTATCTTCCAGTACTTGAAAGGCTGTCACAGGGAAGAGGTTGGATTTATTCTCCATAGCACCTGAGGGCAGGATAAGACGTAATGATAGATGATTATCAAAAAGCAACTCCACCTAGAATGAATGAGAAACAACCTAGAATTAACTGAGAACAATTAATTAACAATTAATTAACAATCAGTGGAATGGCTTACCTCCAGAAGTTATGGGTGCTCCAATAAAAGAAGAGATTGTCCATAATGGAATAGGGCAGAGGTGGTCAACTATGGCTCCTTTATGACCTGTGGACTTCAACTCCCAGAATTCCTGAGCCAGCTGGCTCAGAAATTCTGGGAGTTGAAGTCCAGAGGTCATAAAGGGGTCATAGTTGCCCAGCCCTGGTACTGGATCTCTTGTCTGATCAGGGGGTTAGACTAGAAGACCTCCAAGATCTCTTCCAGCCCTAGAACACCATGATTCTATGTGATTGTGAACCAGGAGCTTGGCAACAGGCTCACATTGTGGTTTAGAAGCCTGCAGTTGTGCTATTTGCCACATTCCGGAAACTGATGGGGATCGCTCACATTCCCATCGCTTTTTCTCCCAAGGAACCTGGCTATGTGATCCTTGCTTAACAAGACAACCAGGATTGCCATTGCTAAAGGATGCAGTCATGTGGATAGCATGCTTTATGGCTGCATTTATTAACGATGGCCGGCTTGTTGGAATAAATGAGTTTTTAGGGCACATCGGAAGGCCCGGAGGTCCACAATGGTTTGGATCTCCGGGGGGAGTTCGTTCCACAGGGAGGGCGCCAGAACTCGGAAAGGAACTGAAGACCCCAAAAGGTTCTTTCTAATCTGCATTTGAGCCTTTAGTGGTCATTATTTTATTATTATGTATTTAAGAAGATCAAAGGCTTCTGTAGTTCAGGATACTCACCTTAAAATCAAACTCCAGAAGAATTTAGTTAATCCACAACACTGGATTGACAATGACAGTGATTCTTTAACTTGTGGAAAGAAAGGTCATCAAATGGGGCAAAACTTACTTAACAACTGTCTTTGGAAGCTTTGGGCTTATTTGTGGTTATAAGTCGAGGACTACCTGAGCCTGTACCCCATTTTTTGGAATCAAGGCAGGATTTTGGGAGATTTTTGGAAACAATAAGGAAGCAGATGGCTTTTGTCCTCTTTCAATCTAACCTGTAAGCTTGGGATATATATATATATTTTTGGAGCAGTTTCCTGTCCTAATTAAATTCAACCCTTCTTTTCAAAATCACCCAAGGTCATCGAGGTGCTGCCTCCTGTTGTGATCTTTGAGGCAAAGGGGCAAGTTTCATCATACATTTAATTTAGAGCAATTCAGTTATGGCTACAAAAAACAACATTTGCGAAAGTTTGAAAGGCCAGCTTTTTTTGGGGGGGAAGTAGGGGGGACAAGAATAGGCTCAACCTAATGCAATTGGAAAAAGGCCTCCAGGGGCCTTGCATTTCGGTAGGATTATCTGTCATGGCATTTGGTCGATCTGAAAGGCAGAACCCGGTACCTGTAGCAAAATGCTAGGAAGGGGGAAAAAAAAGGATTCTGTCATCACAATAATGGAGCCACAAATCTTTGTGGAATCACATTTAAGGCATGCGGCTACACCGGCATTATTTTTATGTCTGAATTACTATCTAGTGGAATGGGAATAAATAACAGGGCAGCACAGGATGTTATTTCATTCAACAAGCAGGAGACGGGAGCATCACTCGTTATAAGCAAGTCAATCCAGAAGGCTGAAAAGATGCAGCGGAAAAAAGGGGAGACGAAACCCGTGAGTAACAATTTGAAGAAACAATTTTACTGACAAAAAGGCATCAGGTCCTGAGGATGAGCAAACTCTTTTTCAAGGCATCGTTTACTGAGACACACAATGATGCCATCAGTTGAGCTTCTGTGATGCTCCCATAGTTACAGGTTGTGTGCTGAAACAAGTCATTTTCATCCTGCAATATTTTCCCTCTTCCCTATTCTTCCTTGATGCCAGAACTACAATTTCCTGATATTTCATTGCTGTTCCTTAAGTTACTATTGAAAGCCCCACTTTTCCCTTTGTCCAGATAGCCGCCGTGCCAAAATGTACTTGCAGTTTCTCAAAAGTTTACTTCTCTTGAAAGAGAGGCGTAGTTCAAACATGAAATGGTTCTGTTTCAGAGTTCATTTTATTATTGAAAGGGCTGGAAAATTCTTTTGCTGTTATTGTTTTCTCTGAAGAGGGAAGGGAAGGGAAGGAGGAAGGAAGGAAAAATAAGAATGAGAATGTAAAAGAAAGGAATGAAAGGTAGGAAAACTAAGAATAAAAGGAAAGATGAAAACAAGACTGAAAAAGATAGGAAGAAAAAGTGAAAGCAAGAATGAAATAGGAAAAGAGGAAACAAAGTGAGAAGGAAGGAAGGAAGGGAGGGCTGGCTGGCTCAGTTTTATTGCCAACAATTTTTCAGAAGTGGCTTGCTCTTTCTTTCTTTTTTCTAGGACTGAAAGAGAGGAACTGGGCCAAGTTACCCAGCCAGCTTTCATGCCAAGGCAGGATTGGTACGCAAGGTTTCCCATTCTTAGCCTGGTGACTTAGCCTGCACCAAACTTTGCCATTTATATGCCTGAAAGTATTTCATACATCTGAACACATACCAAAGTGCTAGCAAGTATTTTGTGCTGAGATGTCCTATCAGAGTATTTGGTTGTTCTTGTATTTTTCAAAGTTGAAATAAACTGTAATTTCCAACAAAATCTTTGACTGGAGTCATATACAGTAGCTTAGGCAAGGGAACGTGTGAGGAAATAGTCCCAGAACAATAATTACTGAGAATAATAATTTGGACGTTATCTGCTAGAGGTTGGTAATTGCTTCATGTAATCTGTTGCTTTCCTCACAGTCTGCATAGGTACATCTATAGGAGCAATGTTTTAAGAGCAAATACAGGCAGATACAGTTCCCACTTCTGCACAGACATGGACAAATACTCTTTATTTGCAATGGAAAAGAGGATGCCCATAGCAAAGCTGAATGGGAAAATACCAGGTTTCTGATGTGAGTTAATACACTTTTGCAAAGCTGTGACGGTGGTGGAAAAAGGAGTATGGAGGAACAGGCACCATTGTCACTGTTGAAGCAATTTTTCCTCTGGGCTTATGGACATGAAGTGCTATGGAGTGTCCACAGCTTTGGATGATTGGAGTTTTGTTCTGGACCTTTCCAGTTAAATGGATATTCCCCATTAAGAAAGATAAAAAAATAGAAGAAAAAGATCATAAAATCTGAGCAGACAGCTGAAGAATGCTGGTGACTTCGGTGAAATTATTGTTCCCAAAATTGTCAATTCACTTAAAAAAAATCTGGTTCTTTTCATATCATACGTTTCTTTCAGTCTGGAGACAACTATTAAAATATGACCATCCAGAATTTATGTGTGGTTTTCTCTGATCAATTTGCAGCAAGCCACATTTTGAAGAGAACTTCCGGTTTGATAGCTCAGCCTCTGGATACCCCTTTGAAGGAGTTACTACACATATTTTCTCTGATGCTTGAACATCTCTGCTGGATGTTGTTCTGTGGTGTTCATCTGACATAGAAGCAGGGCCATCTTACCCTTACTCTTTCTTTTCCTGATGTTTGAGATAGGAAAGAAGCCACTTAGTCTTTTGGCCAGCAGCCTTGTCTAGGGAGAAGAAGCTGTCACTATGTTCCTCAGGACATTATCTTCTGCCCTTGAAAAATGAGCTTCTTTCCAAAGATGAGGTAGAGAAGAGAGATGGACATTCACAAAGATGAGATCTTGGTGTTATTGTGTAGAACCAAAGACACAACTTAGTAGCACAGGAGATCACGGTAGTTGTTGGAGTATAGAATGAATTTGCTATGGACGCCATGTGGAGTTAAAGGGAGGAAACTCATTGTGTTTGACTAGCAGGCTTGGGGTTTTATCATTCAAAAATACAATCAGTTTCTGTCTATGGCATGACAAGGAGAAGGACAGTCACCATGTTGCCTTGCCTTGAGGCAAGATCCTATCATTGCTGCAATTATTTCTGATGAGAATTCATTATTTTTAACTAAAGGACCAAAACTGCACAATGTTGCTAGGGGTTGCTAGCCTACATATTTCTAATAGAAGACTATAGTCCCTGACAATAACTAGTCACTGTGCGCTAGTTCACTGATGATGTTACCTAGTTGGGTAATGAAACATCTGCTCACAGAATGACCTAATTGCTAATTGCTCACAGAATGACCTAACGATGGCTTGTAAATCAATGCTTTGAAATGAACTTGAGCCAAATACCACTTAGGAAACAAGGCATCATTTATTTAAACATTAAAATTAGGGTGGCGATGACTAACTCTTGGGATCGATGGCCCAGATGTGTATGTGTGAGAGAGAATCTCCTCTAGGGGAGACTCATATGGGTCAAGGATGTAAGAGACACACTGTGTGTTCACATAATCCCTGTGTTTGCAGTGGGGTAGATCTGGAAAGAGTTAATAAAGGGGTTTAAAGGTTAGATTGCTGCCAGTTCTAGTTTCTGAATAGATGTGATTTGAGGTCTCTGAAGGAAGACCTTTTGGATCCTTTGGGGGAAGATTGGGGGGGGGGGGGTTAAGTAAAGAAATTAGTTTTTTCCCCTCTTGTGGTCAAAAGGTGGTGTCTGTTACAAGCCACAATAATATCACCTGGATCATGGGAGCATCATGCAAATCATGTGAATTACATAATTTATGTCCTTGCAAATAAGATAGTTCAGGTTATTTGTGTGAAGGTGACTGCAGGCAAGGGACAATAGCTATCCCCTCCACAACTGCCCAATGGACATCTTAGCCACAGACAATGACCCCCTCCCACCCTAATCTCATCTTCTCCTGATCTTCCAGGATCTCCCAGTTCTGATGCCCAGATGTATGAGCAACTAGAATTAGGTCTGGTTTGGATGAAGCTCAATATATTTGATATAAAAACAATGAAAAAACAAAACCAGGAACATTCAAGAATAATTAATTAATTCCAGAAGGTACATAGTCCCACACATTTCATACAACAGGAAGAAAAGAATGTTGGACATCTGGAAAAGTAATTACACCGTAAGATGATATTCCCATTCATCCATTCTAAATACCACACAACTTGTTTTAAGTTTCAGGAGTTCTTTCAATTTTTCCCTCCTCCAAAGACACAACACAACTTTTAATATTTTAATTTTTGTTTCCATTTTTTCATTTCAATTAAAGGGGGGGGGGGAATGTTTCTGAGCTATGAAGTGACTTTTTTCCCCTGTACAATTTCACGTATATCTACTAGAAGTAAATTCTGCTGGATTTATTTATGCAATTTGCTCCCAAGAGAGGTGTGTAAATACTAGGTAGAGCAGCCTTTCTTGGGGTGTGCTCTCTAGATGTGATAGGTGACAACGTCTTGATTTGCAATGACTGCTTGTGAGATTTCATACTGAGAATTTTGTTCTATCAATTGCATCTTAGAATTGTTTATCTCTTGCCTTCATTGTAACTCATGTTAAAAGGGAAAATCCAATCAAATCTGAAATTAAACCACAACATTCCCCCTTTCTCATCTCCCCTTTGCATATTTTCTTAAAAAGTTCAACAGATTCTGCCTACGTTGTGGAAATAATAACTCTTAACGAGGCAGGAAAATAATGAGCGGGATCTTCCCATCAACTGGGGAAAACGGAAGTTTTGTCTTGAATACATTGTGCTGCCCATGGGTAAAAAATCAATCAGAATATGGAGAATTCACACACAGAAATCCTCTCTCCCTCACACACACACACAGACAGACACAGATATCCCGGTAGTTCTTTTTTTTTTTTCTAAAAAAAAATGCCATCATGATAAGAAGTTGAACTCCACTGGAGAAAAATATAGTCAAAATATTAACAACAATAAAAGCATCATCACAGCTAGTCATGATGGAAGATTTGATCTTTGGCTATTCCAAATGGAGTCCTTTATGGAGAAGGAAAGGAGAAGATTTTTTAGCCCATAGGCCCCTTCATGTTTTTGGGCGGGTACATGGGCTGCTCCATGGGCATCATGCCAAAACAGTCTGAAGGATTGCAGTGACCGACTTTCCCAGGAGGGCCTGTAATTCCTGGTGGCCCCGGGATGCCCGGAATACCTTGCTGCCCCATAGGCCCTGGAAGACCCATTTTCCCATAACCTGGAGGCCCCTGGATGCCTATAGAGAAGAAAAGAAAACAAGTAGTAGTGTGAGTGTCAAGTACTGGTGAGACTCCCACATTCTGTGGTCTGCTGTTCGTTTCCTGAAATTACAGGCAGCATTGGAGAATCCCATGAGGATGCTCTTCAGACTGGTACTCTTCAACTCCCAAAATTATGCATGCTGAAGGATTTTGGAAGTAAAGTCCACACACCTGAAAAATCTCCATATTGGGAAAAGGTGTGCTGGGAAGGCCTTGCTTCTTTGTGAAGAACATTTCCAGGGGATAAAGATTTTAACCTATTAGAAACCCCAACGTTGAGTCAAATAGGTTGATTTTGCTGTTGAAGGCCTCAGTGCTCAGCAGAACCGATGCTGACCCTCTAGCACTACCTGAACATTTTGATCTGTAGTCTTATCAGCAACACTAAGGAAATCCCCCATTCCATTAACATATTTGTTTATGAAATGTATATGCTGCCCATCTTGCTCTGCAAAGCAACTCTTGAGAATTTAAGGAACAGACTACTTAAGAACAAGCTCTTTGTTCTTACAAGAAAAACGTAAGAACAATCCCTATTTTGGCTAACCAGAACAATATTTCCACCTTCTGCTCTACAAAGATGGAACTGATCGAAGTACAGTTCAGCGAATTTGGAGAGAACTTTGGCCTATTCTAAGTTCATTGAGTTGGAGTAAACTATGAGACTCTCCTCGTTTTCCAATCACTAGTAAGAGCAAAGTTCATCATTTCACTAGTGGTGTAGATCTAAAGGGATTTTCCATCCTTTTGAATGACCATGAATGGAATTATAATACCATGGTTTTAAAATTGCTAAAGGAAGCAACACCACCAATGAGAAGAAACTGCTTTCTATATGAAGATGGAACCTAATGCATACAGTATGAATGTCCAGAAATAGCACCACTGGTGTGCAGAAAGACTCTGCACATGCTCTGGGTCTTGGTGATGGAAAAAAGCCAATGACTGATGAAAGAAAACAGACTTAAGCAAGCAGGTTTAACTTAGAGGGAAGCCAAATTTACCTGGAGGGCCTGGTGGTCCAGTCTCCCCCATGATTCCAGTCCCTTTGTCTCCTTTTTCTCCTTTGACTCCAGGCTCACCTGCATCGGTTGAGAAATCATGAAAGTGAATTGACTGAAACCTCCATCCATTTACAACATCATTTCTGAAATGATTTGCAAAAGTCTTGTTAGTTACTACTTCTTTAAAGCTGTGACCACATTCTTGCCCAGTTGGGATTAAGTATTCATCTCAGGAATCTGCTGGGATAAAATTACAAAACCCCGGGCACACCCCAAATTTGGGGACTCCTGCTAATGTGTCATCTAGATGACATGAACCTACTGGCTGAGTTGTCACCTGCTTAACCTGGGTTCTGGTTTTGCCTAAATTTATACCATTTGCAGAGCCATCAAAAACCCAATCAAGGTCAAGTGTGACAACTGTAATGCTGGTTGAAGGATTCTGGGAGTTGAAGTCCACCCATCTTAAAGTCACTAAGATGGAGAAACACCGGTCTATAATGTGCCTCTCCAAGTCTACTTCTATCAGAAGGAGGAGTTGCAAGACTTACCTCTCATGCCGGGCACACCTTGCCGGCCTTCCCTTCCAATTTGTCCAGGCAGTCCTGGAGAACCAGGAGGGCCTGGCCGTCCTGGCATCCCATCTTTCCCAGGTGATCCTGGTCTCCCTGGCTGGGAAAGGACTTCTACCGGTGACATGGGCAGTCGGGAAGTGTAGTATTGGATCCGTTCTGCAGGAAAGAGAAGGGAGCCATGGTTTGCTGCTCAAGGGGTGGACAGGAACTGGTGAAGTGAGGAAATAGGGAAGCCTGTTTTGGGGGATGGACAAGGATTTCCTCTGTAGCTGTTGAATAGAAACTGGGTGAAGATAATCCCTAAAGGAATCTTGGGAAGCAGATGTGTTTCCCTGAGAAACTCATTGAAGAGTTGATCTGGTTATTCGGTTAATTTAAAAAGTGGCATTTTCACTTTACTTTTTACTTCATTTAAATTTACATGCCACCTATCATTCTGAGAAGCAATTCTGGGTATTTTCCCCCCAAGAGACATTAAAGCCAAACTTATTAACAAAGTATATTGCAACTTTTGGATTTTTCTGGTTCCAGAAAGTAAAAAAAAAACATCACCATCATCTTACGTCCTGCAACAATATATTTAATGTTTTTAAACAACATCTGCCTATTCCAGAATCTAGGGAAAGATTTGACAGGTTAGCAAAAATGCCAAATCCAGTTTAAACATCTGGCTGACTATGCAACCAATCAGAATAATAGTACTATAACCTTCCTTGGTATACACTTACACTTTCATAGCTGACCTCCTTCAGGAATTATTCAAAGTATTGATTAGGACTGCTTCTGCAGTCTGGTATTGTCTTTATCATTAATTTTCTCTGGTCTTATTATCTGAACTTGTAATGCTTGAGTTTATTGGGACATCTTTTAGTCAATTTCGGGTCTGTTTTGCAGAAATGATGGAGCCAGCAACCCTCTTAGGTCAAGAGTGGAGTTAATTTTAATTCACAGCAGGTCTGAGGGGCACTTGTAGTTAAAATATATTCTCCTGGGCAGCTATATCATATGATAACATATGATAGGCTTATTGAGAGAAATTCTCAATTCCACACCAAATGGGAGTCTGCAACAGCCTTGACGAATAGATCTTTTCTCAACATTTTCTCTCCTTGCTTATTTTTATTTTCAAGAGTGCCTGTGATGGTGGTGAAAAAGATAGAAGCTTGAGGAATAATAAGTCTGAATTTTGAGCCTGCTCATGCTAGTCTTAGCTTTCAGCTGAAAGAAAAGGAAGCAAGGAAAGGAAGGAAGGAAGGAAGGATCTTCAGGTTCTGCAAAGAAAGATGTGCTATTGAATATTATTGCTTTTTTAAAACAAATAGTGATTTATCAGGTAGAGTGGTAAAGACGGATCTGCAGGAAGGTGATCAGGAAAGTGAAGATGATAGCTGTGAACATGTGATTGAAGTTTCACTTCTTTTTAATGGTTGGAAAACATAAGATAGAGCAAGGATTTGATTACACAGGTGTGGTCTTTCCCTCGACTCTTTTGACACCACTCCGTTGCAAAAGACCCATGTAGCAGGAATTCTGAAAACACCCTTAGATGAAGGCTCTAAAATAAATGAAAATTCGTAATTTCCCTGTAAGGCTTTGTAGGCCTTATGCAAACAAATTGCTTGGGTTTTCCTTGCTTGGATGCTATGATAAAGAAGCTTCCAAGACCAAATCTGCTTCAGAAAAGATGTATTGCGTTGTTACTGCAATGTGCTCTACGTGAGGCTGCCCTGAAGAAACGTCAACTGATGAGAACGCGGTTGTGCGGGTAGTAAATGGTGACGGATATACAGCATGTGTAACATCATCGCTATGTGAACTGAATTGGTTACTGGCATAATCCAGGTGCCACTGAAGATACCGGCTGTCACTTTTAAAGCCCTATATGTCTTGGGACTGGGTTGTTAAGGAACTGCCTTTTTTTCCAAGAATCTCTACCTGTCCAATTCAATTTAGCAGATTGGACATGCTGCAGATCCCGTCAGTTGAAGATGGTCAGCTGGTGGGGATGAAGACAGGCCTTTTCTACAGTGGCCCCTACTGTGTGGAATATCTTCCCCTCCGAGATTAGAATGACCTCAACCCTGTTGGCCTTTCATGAGGCTTTAAAAACTTGGCTATGTTTGGTCTGGGATGCTGAATTTGTTAAGAGCCTCATCTCTTGGCTTTATTGTTAGCTAAGTTTCTTGGCTTCCCCCCTCCCCCCTCCCCTTTGAATATGTAAATGAAGACTCAATTATCCAGGCTAAAAGTACCTAAAAGGGTAAATATTTGGTCCATTTGCCATGATTTAAGCTTTTTAAATATTTATTTTGAATGTTTTATTGTTTTTAAAATGCTTTTATTGTTTTAATTGTTTTTATAGTTTGGAATTGGAAGCCACCCAGTCTCATTGATTTGGTATGGACAGTTATAGAAAAATGAATGAATGAATGAACGAATAAATGAATGAATGAATGAAATTGAGCAGAATTAAAATGACTTTCTCTATGGTGGGATTTGGGTTAGGAAATACTCTCAGCTTTCAGATCTGGCATTATACTTGACTCATTTCCTGACCTTCTAACTAATTCTGCTTGGTTTTCTAGGGTCTCCAACCTGCACAGAAGAGACCTTGTGCCTCCCCTGCCCTCAATCTGCTCTCATCACCCACCATCAAACATTTTTTGGAACTCCTCTCTGATGAACATCCTGATCTGGTCATAGCTGATGGCATCTCCCTGGTGAGAAAAACAAGGAAGAGGGAAAAGCAGAAGTCAATTTCTGCCTTATCTTGCATGTTAACCTGTCCCATTTGACTACTTCCACATGCTCAGCTTCACTCCATATGCAGTCATTTCCCCCAAGCTCCAGAAAACCTCCCAGGACCAAATCTTCCAGCCCCACCATCAACATCTTCTTCCTTCCACACTTGTTCCTTCCCTAGCTGAAGGAGTAGCTGCCGAGGGACCGATAATCAATCTCCCAGCATGCTGTTATTTTAATTTCCTTCCATCCTTGAGGGGCAATGGCTTTGTGGGACCCTCTGGGGCTCCTTAGTCCTGAATCCTGGACAAGCAACCCCTCCCCTGCTTTATTTCAGGAAGGATTCAGCAACTGTGTGTTTTGGAGTGGTTGCATTTGCAGATTGGAAGCTCTGAACTGCACTGGGTCTCCCCAGCAGTTCTGAATTGCAGGAGAAGCCGAGAGGCAAGGTTGGGCCCACAAAGGCCTGGCCAAGCAAGATTTGGCATCGTGTGCATCAGTGAAGTGGTATGAAAATCTCTTTCAAGTGAATGTCAACCACTGGTGGCGCATCCTAGAACCCATCTAAGCAGACAGATGTCCCTTCTAACTTTTAGACTAAACCAGAATGACAGAGGACTGAATAGTTCAGCTGCCCATTTCATTGCATGCCTCTCATTGTCTTTGCCCCAGTTCTTACCGAAGTCCCCGGCAATCCTGGGTTCCCAGGGTTCCCTGCAGGGCCAGGTGAGCCAGGATGTCCTCTCTCCCCGGGGGACCCACGTGGTCCCATGGGACCCATTTCACCACTTTTTCCAGGGCCTCCGGGCATCCCCGCTCTGCCTTTCTCTCCAGGTTGACCTGTCTGCCCTGGAGTGCCATGCTCCCCCTGAAAAGAAGAAAGGACAATTCCATGAAAGGTCCTAGGAGAAGAGGCTGACCTTCACTCCCAACAGTGTCCCACTTACTTTCTGTCCAGAAGGACCAGGAGGACCTGGTTTTCCAGGAGATCCCTGTGGGAAAGTAAGAAGTAGTCTTCACCATAGTGGTAAATGCCCATAATGCATTTGAGTAGAAGAGAGTATTAGCTTAAGGCTACTTTGTCCCATCAAATAGCCCTTGTCCTACCATTTAAGTTGAAGCTTAACCACCTACTCTGTACAGGAGGTGCTCCTTGTCCATTACTCCTCTCCATTATTGTGTAATAGAGGTAGTCCTCACTTAATGACCGGCTGTTTTATGACTGTTTGAAGTAACAATGACCAAAGGATGGGTGCTTTACAGCTTGTAAAGCACCCCTGGCCATCATAAATGGTTGTGCCCATCCATTCCTTGTTGCTATGTGACTGCACATCAGGTAGGTCAGGTGGGTGGGTCATGATGTTTTTGCCAGTTTCTGGCTAAAAACACCCATTCAACTGAATATTTCCACTTAATGACCGCAGCAAAAAAGGCCAAAACATTATTTTCAGTGGCACGGGTGTCTCAACTTACAATCGCAACAACTTACAACCATAATTCCAGGCTTGATTATGGTTGTGATTTGAGGACATTAGAAAGGGAAGCATTTGGAAGTCAGCTTCCAGGAAGCAGAGAAAGTAGTGCAGGAATGCAATAGTTGGAGATGTATGCAAAGTGGGCCAAGGGCTGCTTTCCAAGGAACAGCTTGCCTGTGGCCGAATACACAATTTGCATCACAAATGTTGCTGCCACAAGATGCATCCTGGTTATTAACTGAAATGGCTTTAAAGAGTTTTGGAATTGGGGGGGGGGGGGCGGGATGAGCTACAGCTTTTCCCCCCTGTGTGAGCCCTCTAATCAAGTCCATTCCTCTTTCTGTCTCTGGTCCATACAGCCCCTGTGTTTGAATGAACAATGTGGATATTGTTTTGGGATATTAAGAAAGGTGATGTAGTAGCTTCCTCTATTGTTACAGTGAGTCACTCCTATTTTTGGTACTGAGATGGGGGTAAAGAAGGGCTCTTCTGTTCAAGAAGGTGATAACAGGTAAGGGTCACCATACCTCTTTGCCTCCCAGTCCATCCAATCCTGGCTCACCCTAGGAACCGAAAAGAAAATAAGGGGAAAAGTGGATTTAGTTTCATTTCCCTACTAATGAGTCCAAAGTCAAATACTTGTGTTGTTATTGACCTCTTTCAGCCTAATATTGAACAAACAAATAATTAAGACTAGGAAACGTTACAAACCATCCATGCACCCCATGCAACAAGAGGGGTTTCCCACAAACTCTTCATGGTTGATTCTGAAACGTGGACTCCATCAAGCGACACTCACCGGTGGACCTGGGTGCCCTGGTGTTCCTGGCTGGCCTGGGAGCCCACTGAGACCTCTTTCTCCAGAGGATCCCCGTTCACCCTTCATACCCTGGGAAAAGGAGAGATGGCATCAGAAACTGTTGGGAGACAATCAAGGAGATGCAAAGTTTTTGTGGCGACTCCTCCAGATGACCAGATACAAAATGTTTTTTCCCAATGCATGTGCTCTGGGATTCATTATGGTGGCAGGAATCCCCTTTTCAGTTGTGGCTATTTTTGTATACATAGCAAATGTTTCTCTTCACACATCTGCTTCTTTTTTGGGAAAGAAAATGGGTGCATAATCATGGGGACAGAGATATAGATCTGCATGTCTTAAGGAGCCAATCCCACCTTATATCCAGAAAAATTCATGGCCAAATATTTAGCCAGATTCTGAAAAACACTGAGTATCAGTGGGTATTTCTTTTTAGCCATATGGTAGTTTTTTTCCCAACATGGCAGTCTCTAGATAGAGTGGATTGCACCCTCCTTGGCCCCTGGGATTGGGATGGCTAAGAAAATGGGCACTGCAATCCAAGATGTCTGGACACATCTGGCTGGAGAAGGATGGGAAGTTCTTGGGAGCACTTGCACCCTCTGCAGTCTAGTACCAATCTATGACATCTTAACAATTGACAATTCAGTGAATGTTTCCTGGAGACCATCAGATCATTTTCTTATTTGATTGGACATGATTTTGGAAGTAGGGATTCACTATCTTTACAAAGAAATGGGAAAGGGGTTCCAGTGGAGAGAGATTTGCAAACTTCAAGAATAAATGGTTCCTATACTGTGGCTTCATTCAGAAGTGAAGAGGATTCATGTTGGATCAGCCTCAAGAGGACCAGAGCCCTAGAATGCCAAAAGGGAAGGGAGGATACTCACAACTCCAGCAAGCCCTGATGGACCAGGTTGGCCGGGGCTTCCAGGTGGACCCTGAAGAGACAGAGAAAAATTGCAGAAGGATGTAAGAACATAGACAAACTCACCGTTTCTCAACCTTGGTAACTGGACTTCAGCTTCCAGAATTCCATTGCTAGCTGAAGAATTCTGGGGGTTGAAGTCCAGGCCTCTTAAAAGTTGCTGAAATTTGGAAACACAGAATATACTTATCACCATTGAGTATTTCCCCAGTAAGACTGTCTCAGCCTTTCATGTATAAAAAACATAAATCCAAAATGAATTATTAGAGAAAAGCATACTCGGGAGTTAGCCATGGACATCTAAAATAGCAATCGTTACAAAGTTCTCTTGGGTGCATTTTAGAAAGCTCAGAAATATTCATTCATTCATGTCAGACTCCTTGCTGAATAGAGACCAAGGGAGATAAATCTCAAGTACTTATGTTTCTTGTTCATAAGTTAAGTCTGATCTCAAAAGATATCTGATCTTGACATCACAAGCGCTATTCAAACAAGGGGAAACCTGGTCTCTACGTCCTTAAATCTCTGTTCTTATCTGCCCAGATATTCTTCACGCAGCCTGCTTCATGAGTTGGGCTGCAGAGAAGCATAGCACACATAAGAAATTAAGACAGGGTGCTGTCTAGCTTTCGGCTACATTTTCAGTGTAGGTAAGAATCAGAGCTTCCCAGATGTGAATGGGTAAATATGGCAGCTCTGAGCAACCAGACACACCGGTCTGTGCTAGTTTGACTCTGGTTAAAATTCCAATGTGCAGTGTTAAGCTAGCACTAATCTAGCACTGATGAAGTTACCTAGTTTGGTAATAAAATGTCTGCAAGCATGCAACCAAACTCAGAGAGCACCTAGGACCCCACAATGCTGAAGTTTCTCTTCCTTATTAAAAGGAAGGATTTCCAAAATGCTTCGCCCCACCTGATGCCAAGTTAAGGATGGATGGGAGTTATTAGAATTAAGATTTGGCAAAGACTACCTATTTAATCTATTTATATCCCTGCTTTATTATTTTTATAAACAAGACAGTGAACATGGTCTAATATCCTCACACACCCCCAACAACTGTGAGATGATTTGGACTGAGAGAGGGTAATTAGCCTAAGGTTATCCAGTTGGTTTTCATATCTGAAGCGGTATTATAACAGGTTTTCCTGGTGACTGGCCCAACATCACTCAGCTGGCTTTCCTGCATAAATTAGGACTAGAACTCATGGCCTTCTAGTTTCTAGCCTGCTGCCTTAACTACTAGATTCTTTTTAGCGGATAAAGTGGAATATACATTTCTAAATATCAGTCCAAATTGAGAATAAAATACACTAAAATTTACAGGTTACTTGCAGTGACTGAAGTTCAACAGTTTCCATACAGCTTCTGAGAGACCAATCTTTAATCCTCGGATTGAGGAGGGATTGGCAATTGGAATAGTTTATTCTGACTATCTGCAGAATTGCCATTATTTCTGTGGAATAGGTTTGGTGGGATTGTTTTGGGTTGATTGGTTTAGCTGATACAAAAACCAAACTTTGAATGGTGCTTTATTTTTGTTTTGATTTGCTATTTTTTTTTAAAAAGGGAGTTCAGAAAAGAACAAAATGATACAAACGGAGAATTTAACAATTGGCATTTATACTTTGGCTTTTATGCCAAGTGGTATCTGCTTTTAGCAGTGGGCCAGAAGCCTGACCTGGTAGTTTTATAGATATCTTTGCAACCTAGCTATAAATCTGCTCACATAAAATTCAAGAAAGAGTATTTTGACTTACAAGATGTCCAGGAGGACCCGGTCTACCTTGTGGCCCCACGGGACCTGGCTCTCCCTGGAGAAGGAAAAGAACATTAGAGCAGATACTTATCTGTGTTAGGTTATTCTTGGAGCAAATTATATAATGCATTGCCAGAGACTTCTGGGCAAGTTATGGCTAAGCTAATCAGTGCTATAGCATCAAAACACATGTATCTTGGGATGTATACACAGGACTATGTGTCCTGGTCTATTGTCCTCTGGTTGCCTCTACAGATAGTAAGTCCTCAACCTATGAGTGGTTGCTTAGATGTTATAATGGACGCCCCCAAAGCTATTTACGACCCAATTTTGAAGTTAATCACCATCTCCATTATTCGTAGAGTAGAGTAGAGTAGAGTAGAGTAGAGTAGAGTAGAGTAGAGTAGAGTAGA
>JAEANM010009840.1:0-16141 GCA_017656035.1 Myanophis thanlyinensis
CCTTATCACTGATCGCACCTCACAACTCGTGGGATTTTCAATTGCAGCACACATTTCAAACGTTTGCTGTGAAATAAAGGGGAACGATACGAACCTCCCAGTAGCACGACTAGATGCAGACTGAGCGGTGGACGCACAGACCAAATATGGCTGCGCTAGCTCCACCCCTTCTTGCTACAGACAAAACGTAATCTATTTTGTGGATAGCCCTCATATGTTAGGCAATCAAAGAGATCTCTATTTGCTTCTTGCCATAAAGTTGTTATGCTCCAGCTAGACTGTAATACCAACACATTTGTTAAAAAAAAAACCTTTGTGCTAAGAAAATAAACAATCATGCTGAACCACATCAATCTAGATGGAAATAAAAATTAATGCCACGATGATTAGTATTAACGTACACATTGTATAGAAAGAAGTATTAGTAAGAGAAGGGAGCAGTAGGAATTGGCTACTGACTCAAGATTAAATCATGCAACCCTTAATTTTAGTTGTGGTGTAATCAACACAAAATAGACTGTTTCAGCGATTTCTGGAATGCTGGACTAGTTTCAAAAGGCTACAGCAAGTGTACACAGGGCAGCCTGGAACATTTTTCAAAATTTAAGGTGTGGTAGATTATAATGTCGACACTCTGCCTTAAAACGTCGTTCAGGAATCTGCTGCAACAGTCATCTTACCCAATGCCATATCCTTTTGAAAAGGGCACAATTGTTTCACTTGCTTAATCTGGATATAAGTGAAGGTAGCTGATGAGAATTTGATCCTGAAGAAACTACTGGAGACAAAATAAAAAAGTAGACAGACAATAATACTATTTTTCTGACTATGCACCCAGTTACTGACTTATTATCAGAAACATTTGAGACGATTTTCTGTTACTCCAGATCTGTGGTAGCTGAGGAGACAGACTGAACAAGTCTTTTTGTGTTTTTTTTCTGTTAGTAATTGGAGGAAGGCCCTGATCACTTGCACCAATTTCTATATTTCCTCAACATGTTCAGTTGCAGGGTGATTTCATTTGACTTTGGAGGAAGACAGAAACAGAAACAGTGATGTGCCGATAAGGTCGTTTCTGTCAAGCGCAGAAAATCAAGAGACCAAGCAGTTCAAATAAATATATAGGTTTATTGTGGGCACAAAGGGACTTGAGACTGATGATGCATTTGATCTCTCTCTCAGGCTCAGCTTGGTCATCTCCTATAGTTTCATTTCAAATATCACAGCATTAATTTTGCAAAATAGCAGCTCCCCAATATCTTAAAGGAAAGTGTTCCAGATATTGTGATCTAATTCACATCGGCTCCTGCTAGTCAGTGATGGAATTCAAATTTTTTTACTACTGGTTTTGTGGACGTGACTTGGTGGGTGTGGCTGGGGGGGGGTCATGTGACTGGGTGGGCAGTTTCTATAAGTAGGGCAATAAAGATTAGGCTAGAAACAACACCAGAATGTTTTTTCCCTGCCTTCCTTACAGGATTAACCCTGTAAAGTGGAAAAGAACAAAAGATTTCTTCTAACAACCAGTTCTCTGAACCGCTTAGAAAATTTATTACAGGTTCTAGTGAACCTGTTAGAACCTGCTGAATGTCACCTCTGCTGCTAGCATAGTCAAGGGTGATTTTTCTCCTGTTTCTCCAAGTGTGCTTATTGACAGTTGTAGGTCAGTCAAAGAAAATACAGCGCATAAAGTCTTTCTGGTTTTTTTATTTTTTATTTTTAGCCTAAGAAGGCTGCAAAGATGTTTTCTTTCATAACCTAAGGAAATGAAATTTGGTTAACACATTCAAAGCTCTCCCTTCACTGTGGTGTATGCTTTTGAAGGTGTTGAATGTAATAAATTATTGGACCATCTAACTGCTTTACGCTTCAGACATTAGCATCTATCAGTGATGTACTGTTTCTACTAAAATGCTATTATGCCTATCCCAAAACTAGCTGCTACAATTATATTCTTCAAAGCGTTAATATCAAGGGGGTCTTGGTAAAATGGAGCTGGTAACCTCTGTGATGGTGCAGTGCTTAGTATTGCAGGCTAACTCTGCCCCCTACCCAGTGGTGGGATTCAACCAGTTTTAGTACCAGTTTAGTGAGTGTATGCTTTGTGCACGCATGCGTGCCTCTGCACGGCTTCAAAACAGAAGCTGTTAAGCTTACCTGAGGCAGCACAGGTGAGTAGAAAGGCTGTGGGGGCATGAAGAACAGCTGTTCCACATGATTCAGCTGAGCTAGAAAGAAAAAAAAGAAGGGGATATAGGACAGGAAAGGGCAGAGGCAGGTGAGTGGGGCCAAATGTGCGTCGCCACTACTGGTTCACTAGAACCAGTGTGACCAGGCAAAATACAATCACTGCCATTATCAGAAGTTTGATCCTGATCAACTTCCATCCTTCAGAGGTTGGTAAAATGAGGACCCAGATTGTTGGAGGGGGTAATATGCTGACTCTGTAAACTACTTTGAGAGGGCTGTAAAGCACTGTGAAGCGCTATATAAATCTAAGTGTAATTTCTATTGCAGATTAATAAAATGAATTTTTTCTTTCTTGTGTCTTTGGAATCTTTTTTCCCTCTGGATATCTGCAGAGTTCACCCAGTCTATACTATAATATCCTCTTATTCTGCCTCACCACTAATTTGGAATCAGTCTAGAACTTGCATTTCTTCAAGTTAAAGAGACAGTGACTACCCAGTTCCATATTTGTTTGCTTATTTTTCTTAGAGCCCAACTCCATTACTAATAACTTCCTACTACTTCAACTTTCATCCCCATGAAAAACTGCATGTGCAAAATCTTATGGGGTTTTCTCCCCACTCTTTTCCAGTCTCTACGAGACCACAAGGACAGATTATATTTATGAATTCAAGTGACGGGATAATAAATAGAATTTACCTCCTCTGTTCTATCACAGTACTTATAGGCTCCAAATATACAATCTGCTTTCAGAGCAGGAATGCTGCATTTTGGACCAGTTCTGGTATGTGGTTTTCTAAATATTCAGCTAATCTCCAATTAGTTTTCACTCATTATTAAAAATACTTCATGATTGCACATTAAAGAAGACTGTCGCCTTGTGGATTAGAGATTACTGTCACCATAATTGCAAACCTTGCTTCAGTCTCAATATTTTGTTTTGTTCAATCTATGCCTTTAAGTCATGAAAAAATATATAGTAGGAGGAAAAGTGGGGGGGAAAGTGTATCTCTCTTTTCAGTCCTAATATATGGAGAGATGTGGTATAATGCAGGGGTGTTGTCAAACTCAAGGCCGGGGGGCTGGATCTGGCCTGCAGGTGCTTAGATGTAGCCTGCAGGGCCATCCTGGAAACAATAAAAGACCAGCCTGCAGTGCCTCTGCAAGCAAAAATGGAGCTCAGGAGGGCTGCACAGTTCTGTTTTTGCTCACAGAAGGTTGCAGGAAGCCATTGCAGCCAAAAAAGGAGTTTTCACTGGCAGAATGCTTGGTCCACCACAGGTGCCCCCAATACAAATGATATCAAGCTGGCCATGCTCACCCATGCCTCCCCCACCCCCTGAGGTCAAGCACAACCCTGATGTGGCCCTCAATGAAATCGAGTTTGACACCCCTGGTATAATGCATGATAACTCACAGATCTGAGCTGCTGATCAGCCTTGTGCATTTGTGACCTTTCCACTCTGTTTATGCAATTTGAAAAGTTTCAAGTCGTTGCAGGAAAGCACGATGAGGATTTGCATGAAAGCAAATGCAAGACAATTACCAAATACTTCAAGCTGATGATTCAAAGGATACAAATAGAAATTGGGAAAACTATGAACCAAGTTTTTAAAAAATGTAATTATCCCAATATTGTCTCCTAATATGCCACAGATCAATACTTAAATTCAAAGTGTCTACTGGTTAAGGTTCATTGACTACAGCTGAAACCATTTTCATAGCTTTATTGAAAAATTGACCATACTGCCCTGGCTTTCATTGCTCATTGTTAGGAATGTGATGCAACATTAATGAAACCTTTTTAACCTTATTCAGCAAGTGTGTTTTCTTCCATAGTGGGAAAAGAATGTTAATTACATTAAATTATTTCTTAAAACAGTCTAAAAGGACTAAACCTGGTGCAAATATTAGGACTGGGGAATGGAAGACAAAGATCCTTGTTCATTTCCTCACCAATGAATTACATCAACTTAGAGATCATCCAATCTTTACTAAGATGATACAAAATCTGTCTGCATTACTATGTCTTGGCAGAATGATGCTTGGGTGATTCTAGAAGAAGTTATAAGCTCCCCGACAGAAGTATTATTCATTTATATCACAGTAACATGTAGATACTCTATTCATCAGAAAATATTTTAAAGTTTAACAAGAGAGGGAGAGACCTATGCCTGATTTTATGGCTACCTTTGCAATGGTTGTTAAGTGAGTCTCATGGTTGTGGGAATGATAAGCTTACTCTGTCTCAGGACAAAGACTGTGTACGTGCTTGGAAAACAATAGCCATAGCAGTCTAAGAAGACAGGATGTATTGATCATTAACTGTGAGTATTATATGCTTACTAAGCAAAGCTCAAAGTGCACTATGAGAGAGCTAAACTCATGACCTGTCTACGTGAAACAAGCAAGGTAAACGTGATTGTAGCTCCGCCAGAAATGCCTACCATTGTCTAGTTGTGTATTACTTAGTTGTCAGATTTCCTAAATAAAAGAGAGTCATGTAGTCAACTCTTTGCTCTCATCCCGAGACATCATGCTTGTATGTCTTATTTTCATGAGAGACCACCACAAGTGGTGACCCCGACGTGATTGCTTGAATAGGGGTACGTCCTCTGCCACCTTCCTGCTTATTGCCTGGAATAGGTCTTTGATGCATCCGATGACGTCTCTGGAGACGGCTGTCCCCTTGTAAATATGGGAGGAGGGTTGTCACAACTTCAGAAAGCTCATGTTGAGGAACTTCGACAACTAGGCAAGAGAAAATATTTTCTTCTAAAACCTGAACCAAAATTTAAATTAGATCTTTCCAAATCTCAACTAAAAAAATTATTGACTTATATATGGCAAACTTGCCCTTCGTACCCTGAACATGAGTCACTAAAAGCAGCTACGTGGAAAAAGGTTGGTGAAATACTCCACAAGGAGCTGAGGACACCTCCAAAAATCTTATGTTTCTGGAAATTGGTCTATGCAGTAATTGAAAATCATGAGGGATCCCTGATTTGCCCATTGTTGGATCCCCCACCATATCAAAATTCATCAATTAAACTTACTACCCCTTTCCCGAAGGATGCATGTCAATCTAATCCGACAGCTCCAAGGGACAGTGGAGTGGCGGAAGATACATCAAAGCCGCTGGACAAACTCCCCTCGGGCGCGGTCCGAGGGACAATGAAAGAGGAATTTAAAAAGGGCCAATTGGGAACAGAGGAAATTTCAGATCTTGAATTGTTCCCAGTACATTATACTCCCACTCCTGGGGGAGGATTACAGTATGATTGGGAACCCCTCCCCTTGGGAATTATAAGAGAAGCAAAGAAAGCAGTAAAAGAGTATGGCATTACATCGCCGTATACTCAGGGTTTGCTTCAAGCCATAGCGGGAGCGCAACAAATGCTTCCACAAGATTGGAAAGATCTATGTAGAATGTTATTAAGTAGTGTACAATATGTTGTATTTGATTCTGAATATCAGAGAGAAGCTGCCATAAAAGCTCAGAACCCTAATATACAATTGACTGCAGATCACCTCTTTGGAGGAGGCACACTTAATAACATCGCTGCTCAGGCAGTGGCTTTAACACCACAGTTATTTCCTTACATTAATGCCTATGTTCTCCCCTATAGACAAGCACAACCTGACTGGTTAGTTTATCATTATATGGATGACATTCTTATAGGAGCTTCCTCTATTCCATCTTCTTGGCTTTCTGAGCTACAAACTGATTTAGCTAATTGTGGATTACAAATTGCTCTTGAAAAGGTGCAACTTTCCTCTCCAAATTTGTATTTAGGACATAAACTTCTTCAAAGTTATTCAAGTCCTCATATCCTACAATTGCTTTACCTCCTTCTATTTCACTAGCTACAGCAAATCTTGGGCATTCTTAATTGGGTAAGATCTCATTTTTGTTTACCTACAGGTCTGTTAAGTCTCTGATTTGCATTACTCACCCAGGACAAACCTGGAGATGTAATTTCAATCCCCTTGGCTGTGCAAACAGTAGTTAAACAAAATAATGCAATCATAGGTGCTACATTCGTTAACTACATTCTTGTTCTTAACGCCATTGATCTTGTTAATTTTCCCTACTGATAAGTTACCTACCACTGTCCTTTCTACTATGAATCAAATGTACTGTATTGAGTGGCTTCATAATATTTTATCTATTTTTCTTGCTAGATTTAATTGTGCAAGGCAGTCTAAGAGCACTCCAATGCTCTGGTACAGACTTGGTGGATACCTCAATACCTCTTGCTAAATCTAACTTTGAGTTTGCATTTCAGACATGTCAAGCTTTACAAATTTCATTACTAGACTATGTGGGAAAAATCTCATATCATTTACGTAAAAACTCTTGCTACTCGCACTCCTTATCTCTAGGGCTCGCCTCAGGGCTAAGGTACTCGTGGGTTTGGATCTATCTGTTATCTATGTTCCGACTACTTTCTACTTCAGAAGCTTTACAACTGGCCCTGGCTGAATGGCCAGGTTCTGTTTCTTGCCATCTACCCCCAGAACCTCGATTTCAATTTGCTAAAAATGTTCCTTTGATCTTTCGCTCTGTACTTTCTGCTATTCCTATTCCGAATGTCATTACTGTTTTTACTGATAGAAGAAAGTCCTATGGTTCCTGTGTTTGGCAGTGTGATGGAACCTGACACACTAAGATATCATCCCCTCAAACCTCTGCACAATGCGCAGAGCTTGCTGCTTGTATTCTCACTCTTCAAAATTTATTTAATCAATCTTTTAACCTCATTTTGGATAGCTTGTATGTTTACCAAGTGCTTACCTCTATACAACATGCTTATTTGTCTCCCTCAGTGTACCTTCCACTATTATCCCTATTTCTTACTTTATAATCTCTGCTACATTCTTGCACCCAACTGTTCTTTGTCGCCCATATTCGTAGTCATCAACCCTTTCCTGGCATACTTTCTGAAGGCAACTCTGTGGCAGATGCTGCTGCATCTGCTGCATCTTCTGATAATCTCAATTCATCTCTCTCAACTTTCACTCTTATTCCCATCAATGCATGGGAAAGCCACTCTTACTTTCATCAAAATAAAAAGGTTTTGATTAAACAATTTGGAATAACGGCCACTGAGGCTACTGTTATTTTACAACAGTACCCTCAGTGCAGTCAACAAGCTAATGCCATTCCTTAGGGAGTTAACTCCAGAGGTACCCAAAGTTGTCAAATTTGGCAAATGGATGTAACCCAGTATCCCGCTTTTGGGCTATGGAAATATTTACATGTTTCCATTGATACATACTCTGGTTTCATCATGGTCACCCCTCAGTGGGGTGAGGCTACCAAACATGATTAATCATTGCATTCAGACTTTTTCTGTACTGGGTAACCCTACTGAATTGAAAACTGACAATGGTGCTGCTTATACGAGCAAAGCTTTTGCAGAATTTTGCCATTGTTGGTCGATCACTCATAAATTTGGCATTCCTTATAATTCCACTGGCCAAGCCATCGTGGAACAAGCTAATAAAACTCTTAAGCTCACTTTACATAATATAAAACAAAAAACAGGGGAAAATAGACCTGGCTTACCTGGTATACAGAACACAGTCAGTTTTATGCTTAATTTTTTAAACTTTACTGGCAATCCTGCGTTAACAGCCGCAAGCAGGCATTTTTCTACTTCTCCCATTGCATGTGAGAAGCGATCATTGGTGTATTTCAGAAAACTCCCTGATCTGACGTGGCAAGGCCCAGCATCGCTGATCACGTGGGGCCGAGGCTACGCCGCAGTAAGCTATGACAGTGAAACTATCTGGACTCCTGCTCGCTTGCCCTTATATAGTGCCAACCCCAAAGCAGTGAAGGGCAGCAAATGGGATGCGCAGGAGACTTGGGAACTGAGATATGGGAGAACAACAACTATGTTAAAGACATTGCTAAGACTGCTCGTACATTGAACATCACTAATTGTTGGATCTGTATGCATATACCAGGGGAGGCCCATGGAGGGGCTTCCACTCCATGCAGTCCTGTTTAACAATTCCTGCCTGACAGGGAGTAGCATAAACAATGGCAACCTAACAAGAAACCTCACGCGTAAAGTTTTACTGCAACTTCGGGACCCCGCAGCTGTATGTATAAGAAGAAATGCCACAGGGTACAATGGACAGAACTTGGGGGTGTGGGATCTCTGCAATACTACCTTTGACATGCCCATGTCATGCCATAACTACTTGGCCTCCAACAACTACTATGAGAAATTGTCTTGGCTCACGATGCCTCAATATCAAATGTTCTCTGCTTTTGAAAATATTATAAATTGGACTCGCAATCACAATGATGAAGATACTGCGACAGTTGCAAGATGGATGGACTTGTCGTAAATCACATTTTTCAATGCCCTTGTAACTTCCAATGGTCTCTAAATGACAGGTTGTAAATCAAGGACTACCTGTAATAAGTTTTTTTTAAAAAAATACAAATTATACTTTGAAAGAGTAAAACCAAAGCTTTTCAACAATGTTCCTCAATGGTTTTTTTCCCCCCTGGAAAAAAATGGAGGAACAGAGGATGGAAAAAAAAATTTTAATCAGAGTAATAAAGGGAATTACTAGAGAGTATCTGCCATACCTCTTGTGAAAAATAATCCAGCTGGAATATCTTGGGTGTCTGATACAAGTACTACGTAGAACTCTGAATAAGTACCCAGGGTTTCCTCATCCCATTCCAGGTTTTTTTTTAATGTAGTTTGGAGAATAGACAGTTTCATGTGTCTGCTTGTCTCTTCTGAAAAACAATTAAGTTGGGGAGCCTGGTGTCTGATGAGCAGAGGCTTCAAAGTACTCCATTTTTTCCTACTGTTTTTCATCTTCCTAGTTTCAGTAATCTCTTACAAAGATTGCAGAGACTACATGATCTACATTTCATCTCAAGTACTTTCTTCCACTACATTTTTTTCCCTAGTGCAACACAACAACATTGTAATTTTCTGTTGCAAAATAAATTGGGAAAAACCACAAGTACCTTCCGGATCTTGAGTATTCAGAGCCATCTTTGTGAGGCTTTTTATCTGAATCAAAGCATATGGAATACAGAACTTGCAGCAGCGATAAGAAGATGTCCATTCTGTTTAAAGTAAATCATTCTAAACAATCACTAATCCACCCTTTGATCTATTGATTGGTGCCATAGCTATGCCACCTCAGCTTCTTCTCTAGTTGAAATATTCGGATTTGTGACTGGCTTTGATCAATACAGAGCAAGCATTGTAATATTGAATGACCGTGCCTCTTACGAGTTCATAATGTATAAGAAGTATTTATTGAAATATACAGCCTGTGCGTGCATTAATTGTTCAGCACTGAACCACACACCGAATGTTTTTTCATTTCAGTTTCTGAATTGACTTCTGCCTAAGGGACCAAGGAACAGCTGGGAGGGACAAAAGTTGGTACAAACCACACAAGAATTAACATGCATTGGACTCCTTCACTTTCAAGGTGACAGCACCCCCTTGCTACAGCATAAGTTTCCCTTGCGGTTGAACTAAATAATATCTCCTGTACAATCAAAGATACTTTGATGTGCCTCCCGGTGTGAATGACTCAAATTACTGGCAACACATAGCGACAGGAATGCTTGGAAATGAAGCAAAAGACTCTTCAGTATGCTATGAGGAAAGCGATTGGCACTTCGATTCAGGTTCTGTCGAGATTGTCGACAGAAGGCGAAAAAACAACAACCCCATTAACGATTCATATCATCACCCAGATCTTGGAAAGACTTCAAAATGATGGGACAATGCTGATACCCTGCAGCCATTCAAGTTTGGATAGGCTCATATCTCACAGGTCTTATGCAAATTCTTATTCTTCTGGGATGGATCTGCCCATTCTACTCATCTTACCACATAGCTGTCTTCTCTGTATGTTAATGCAATAAAGTTGCATATGTCAGCTACTGGGGGTAGTAGCACCAAGTGGCTTCTGTGAGGCTTCGTAGTGGTTTCGGATCCAGAGAAGACTCATTTAGCTGGAATGTAACAGCCCTTCAAACTTCTTTTGGGGTCAAGAAGCCACAATGTGATCCATTTGCGCAGTCAAAAAGAAGCATCCAGCCTCAACAGATTTCAGATTTTGAACTGATCAGTTACTGGAGTATTCAAAAGAAGAGTTCCTCCTGCACACAATTTTTCCTAAAAGCAATGGTTCATTATGGGAAAGGACAACATAGAATTACCTCTCAACTGGCAAAATTTGCTTTTCATGACTTTTTTTTTTTAATTTTCTAGTCTTTGGTTCTGGAGTAATGCCACCAAGACTATTTCAGAATAAATGATTTAAAAATTATAAGGTGCATGTACCTGCATGTATGAACAGAGCAAGACAAAGGAAGATATATGCATAGTAGAAATCGGCTCCGGGGGTATTCTTTATTTGTAATAAAAATAAAACAGGAGTCTTGCCAAAACTAAATGTATTAATAATAAAAAATGATATTTATTTAATCGGCAATTCTCCTCAGAACCGTTGTGGATAGTGGTGATGGGGGGCATTCAACGTGAGGTTTTTTCCATTCAAATTATTACGATCAATATAAATATTATTTCTAATAAAATGGCCTAAAGCTTGTTTTAAAAAACTTTTTTTTAAAGTCACATTTCTTTTTTTTTTAAACCCTTGATATTTAAACCCCAAAAATGGCCCTCTTCTTTTTACAGGAGTGAAAGATCAAAGATAAAAGCATAAAATTTCATAGCCGGTAGATACAATCTTATCCAGCTACAATTGCTCATGTTCTTGCAATTAGAGCTTCCCCAAGAGTTAGTTGTGCAGCTTCTGCTTAAGTATTTTCCACAAAGGAGAGTTCTTAATTTCCCAAAGCAGTCAAACCCGCAGTCCAATAGCAATTACCCTTTGGAAACATTCTGCTAAATCATAACAGATTTGGTGTACCACTCCTTGCCTTTTTAGGAATATTTTAATCTGCAGTGTATGCAAACCACCAGCTGCTCTGAAGACCCTTCTGGTCCTAAATTCCATTATTCCCAAGCAAAAGTAATTTCAGGACTTGTTTGACAGAAGCTCTTTACAACGGAGTTCAGCCACTTACACAGAAATGCATGAAGTCTTACACAAGGGTCGTTAGCGATGTGCCAAAGGAGTCTCTGCCTTGGGCTTTAAGATTATAGTCCTGAAAAAGCACATAACGCCACTGAATACAATGTAGACTGACACCCCACCTCCCCCCCCCCCACACAAAAAAAAACCCATGTAAAAGGTAATGCGATGTAGCAAATGGGGCTTTGAGGAATTAAGAACTGAATTGTGACTGGCTTAACTATGGAATACCTTACTATTGACCATCCTCAATGTCAAAACATATGCATTGTATGCAGATTATCTGTTGTCCAATCCATTGAACGTGTACAGCAAAAGCTTTAGCTCCAGGGACCTGGTGCAGCTCACAAAGGACTACATAAGGGACCCAAGTAAAGTTAATTTACTGTAAGATGTCTGAGCCACCTCACAGGTTTGCTCCCAGTGCCCAACACATTATAGACCCTAGACAGCTCTTGAAAAAGAAAATATATTTATGACATATTTTTGTAATGATCAGAATTGCAGCTGCTTTCCTTACATTTGACTAAGACAGTTGAGTAGCCAGAGTGTAAATATGCAGTCTTGTGATTATTATGCTTTCCTTTTATTTGCTTGCTTGCTAATGAAACAGCCTCCTAAAAATAAAAAAGGGAAAAATGTTGATCCCTTCAAGACGTTTCTCTCTCACACACAAACTCTTTACACCCCTTCTGTAATTTTGTGTTGACTGGAGTAGGCGTGTCACGGAAGACAAGTTGCTGCAAGGCACATCAAGCATTTGAGTATCCAATTGTCTCAAATTCTGTGCCAGGTTCTTTCCCAAACAGATAAAAGGGGAGGTTTCCTGCTCCTTTATATCAGAGAGGTTCTGCCTTCTTCTTTCTCTGCTTTCTCTGCAGTGCTGCTTATCATCCAAAACTTTCTTCAACTTCTCTCTCCAAGCAAACCATCATGAGTCGTGTTTCCTATCGAGCATCCTCCGGAGGAGCTAACAGAGGCTTTAGCTCTGGCTCTGCAATTGTTGGTGGTGGTGGTGGTGGGAGATCCAGTTTCAGCTCCTACTCAGTCTCTCAAGTTGGAGGAGCAAGAGGTGGAGGGGGTGGCAGCTATGGACTTGGTGGATTTGGCAGCCGAAGCCTGCACAACTTGGGTGGAAGCAAACGAATTGCCTATGGTACCGTTTGTGGAGTAAGATCTGGTTATGGTGGAGGATATGGCCTTGGTGGAGGAGCTGGTTTTGGTTATGGTATGGGTGCAGGTGGAGCTGGCTATGGCATGGGTGCAGGTGGAGCTGGCTATGGCATGGGTGGAGGTGGAGCTGGCTATGGCATGGGTGGAGGTCCTGGGGGCTTTCTGGTAGGTGGACCAGGTTTTGTAAGAGGTGGTCCAGGTTTTCCAGTTTGCCCCCCTGGTGGCATCCAAGAAGTGACCATCAACCCGCAGCTCTTGCAACCTCTCAACCTTGAGATTGACCCAGAGATTCAGCGAGTGCGTTCTCAAGAAAGAGAACAGATCAAGACACTCAACAACAAATTTGCCTCCTTTATTGACAAGGTAAGAGGGGGTGATTTTACTTGATCTTTGTGGCCTCTGAATTTGAAGCAACTCTTCACAAACTTAAGACACCAATCTAATGGCTGTTTATCAGTTATATTTGGGTGTTCTCTGATAAGGGCACATCTGATATAGGCAAAGGAGCAACAACAGACAATTGTTTCTAATATTGTCCACCATCAAATTGTTCAATTAACTTTTTTTATTCTGAGGATGTAAAATAATGGGGGGGGGGGCTTCGAGCCCAAGATCTGATGAAAAGTAAGGCCCCAATTATAGACAATTTAAACATCTTAGTTTCAAAGTCAACAATGCCGTTCTTAAATATTACAGTTGTGAGAATAAAACAGTTATTTCCTCTGTTTTTCTGGATTTAGTTTAGTTTAGTTGTGCTTAGTTTGTGTATCCTTTGTGGAACCCACAAATACCAACCCTGACTTAGGCAAATTTATCAAAAAACCTCATTTAAAAATAGATGACACACAAATAGATAAGATAGGTAAGCACTGAGGCCAAGAAAGGATGCTTCATTTATTCACTACAGATAACAGAAAGAACTCACACCCAAATTATAATACCGTTATTAATCCAGCTTGCAACTTGGCATTGTTTGGGCAGGGAGCATGATAATATGTAACGTTCTATCATTGCTTTGGATGTTGCAATCTCTTTGCCATGTTAGGGGCTCTCTGCACACCATAGAGTGTGTGTGATTTCACTGAAGCTATGGTGACTAGGTTATGGAGGATAAACATATAATTGCTAAATGATCATTCTGAAAAGTATATATTTTTAAACTTATTTTTCATGTCACTTGGAACCGCAGCTCCGTTCCCTGCTAGCTTTCACAATCCTTTGGCCCCCATTTCCCCCCTTTCTTTTTTCAGCCTCCTTTGCTATTTTTTGTCCCTCCTGAATTGCTGTTTTTGATTTGTTCTCTTGTTTGATTTGTTCTGTACACGGTTGGCATCACCTAGAGATGTGGAACTTTGCAGGGCTACTTAAGAGACATCACGGTTTTCTGCTCCAGGGCGCTTCCAATCTACCCCAGTGAGAAGGGTCACGAGAGAATAAGAGGGTGGAAAAACCATTCAGGTTTTGTTTTAACTGGAGCAAGGGCCAAAGTGTGAACCAAAAGCAGGGTGGGCATTCATCTCTTTCCCGGAAGAGTTCTCCCCACTGAAGTTGTTACTTTGTTTACGTGTCTCATTTTCACGGCTTTGTCTGTTCCATCTTGCAGGTCCGATTCTTGGAGCAGCAAAACAAAGTCCTTGAGACAAAATGGGACCTCTTGCAACGGCAGGGGACTACCGTTCAGCGACATCACGTTGAGCCTCTTTTTGAGGGATATATCAACAACCTCAGGAAACAACTTGATTCTCTAGTAAATGAACGGGGAAGACTGGACATGGAGTTGAGGAATATGCAAGACATGGTGGAGGACTTTAAGAACAAGTAAGTAGTTTTCAATCCTATTCCATTCAGTCTAACCCAGTGTTTCTCAACCTTGGTGACTTTAAGATGTTTGGACTTTAACTCCCAGAATTCCCCAGCCAGCAAAGGGAGAATTCTGGGAGTTGAAGTCCAAACATCTTAAAGTCGCCAAGGTTGAGAAACACAGGGACTCTAACCTATTGAAAGGGCTGAACCTAGCAAGATGGGGACCAGAGTTGCATAGGCACTAGACTGAACCGTTATGTAATCACTGAGTAGAATGTCCATCTCTCAAGGTTGAGGAAACAATGGCCAAAACTCCACTGACTCAAAAAAAAACAACCAGGATAAAAATATAACTCTACTAAAGCAGACTTTGATTTCTATGTTGTGCCTGATTTCTGCATAAAGCAGTTTATGCAGGATATTTGTAATGTTTCCACTGTAAGCAAATTCCTGACCATCTGGAGATCCAAGACTTATTGCAACGCCTGGCGTTTCACTTATGTCTATGTTTCTTGTTGAATATACAGCCCATCCCATGCAATTCATTCCAAAGGAGCTTACCACCAGATACAGTAAATGCAAAGGAGATGGCTCTTAGATCTGATAACTATTATCTGGATGCATAGAATAGCAAATATTCTCTGTTCACCTCAAACCATCCTATAAGCAGTATGAATTCTAGTGGGAAGAACCCTGTTACATTTGCATTGCTGTCACAAAACCTGGATTTTGGGTTTAGGGTGTACGGCTGTACAATTTTTTAAAAAATGAAATAATGACATGAAATGAAATCAGATAGTCAGGTGGCAGACAACATCCCTCCTTTCCTTGTGTAAAAGATTTGAAAGTTTTGTTTCACCTGTTTGATTTGAACCAAATGCAAGTTCCAAGGCAGGGGCTTCTCAAATTCACATTATCAACGTATTTATTCAGGTTGATAAAGGCTTACATGGAGCTTTAAAACTTAGCAGTGAACCTCATGCCTAAACCAAATTATTTATGTTCTTAGAAATCTAGGAAACCTTTGGGGGACTAAATTTTGGCTGTGAATATTATGTCAGAATGAGATCAACAAATGCTAACTACTTCACTAGTATGCAATAGCTTGCTAAATAGCAAACAGAAGTAGAAAAGGGACAAAATAGATTCTGCTCAATAGTTTGCGATCCTATACCAAAGTTTAATTTTTTAATCCTTAACCACAACAGCCTTCTTTTCTGTGCAGTTCAAACTCATTCATGTTTAGAAATCCACTTGCTCAAAGGCAAAACAGATTAGGGCTATGGTCTGGCACCAAACTGTTCAGAATTAATCTGCTAATTACAAAACCCTCCCATCCTTCTATTGTTCATTCCAGCCACACCTTTGCTCCTGGATAGTTTGATTTGGCCTTATGCTATGAGGTTTCATGGAGGGATGCCTGCAATGTACAAGCTTATCTTGCCAAACCCTCACAAAAGAATTGCAAATTAAATTACGCACCACTGCAAATTATTTAGACTTTATAAGAGACTGTGTATCTTTATAACAGACTCTCTTGTGGTGCTCCTAAAGGCCACGAGAGACTGTTATAAAGATGTATAGTTGTGCAAAAGTCTAAATGTTAGCTAGCTGGGGTGAAAATTTAGCAAGGAGATCCAGTCTATCTGATAAGAATAGTGAATATGATGTGTTTTCCCTCCAAATATGTGGATTTTAAATTCAGGTCAGCTGTACTTCTTTGAAATTAAGACAATGTTTATATATATAAACAGACAATGTTTATATATATAAACATCAAGAAGTGGCACTGGCACGAAGCAGAAGGCACCAGCCTGAAGATGGCGAGTGGGACCTTGCCGAAACGTTGCAAAGATATTCTCAAACTTACACG
>JAEANM010009841.1:0-16140 GCA_017656035.1 Myanophis thanlyinensis
AACCCACAGTGTCTCTGAGATATGCCTGTATTGGACTCATTTTTATTACTTTTTAGTAATTAAGAATATATTGAAAAACTATAACCTTCATGACATTATAGACTAGGTGTTTACTTATTTCTTTCTACTCTTAATTCTCTTTATATGTCTTTCATGTATTGTGATTTATATCCTTTTCTAAAACGATTAATTAAATAATATTTTAAAAGAATCATAACCTCAAAACTGCTGGGAGTAAATGATGGAAGCAGCATTAAATTATGTCTGATTGATTGATAGATAGGTATAAAAATGGACATGGGAATGAGTGAAATTTAATTATTTTAAATATATAGATGCACATTTTGAAACAATGATTTCAGTGTGTCTCAGCATGCAACAGAAGAATGAACACATTTTTTAACATTTAGGTTGATATTAAATAATAAAAATAAAATATCTGGAATATTTTCATTTTTTTTTAAATATAAAAGATCCTTTTTAGCCAAGACAGATTAAATTCTGACCATATTTTAGTGTGACAAAATTGATAAAATATCTTACATGATGCAGTTCCATTTTAATTCTCATTTGGAAATGAATTAATTGGATTTTAGACAAAAAAAAATCCAGTTCAAATTTAAGTTTGATGATTTTGAAAAGAATCTACCTTGCTTCAGTGATTCGTTCATTAAACTCTAAGCTTGAATCTGAATATTTGTATATCTCTTTGAATGTACTGAATCACAAAAGATGTAAATTGTGTTTAACAGAATAAATTTGGGGAGAGGAACTGAATATTTATAGTCAGTTATGCTATGTTGTATATTAAACGGATGTACACTAATCTGAGCCAAATTGAGTCTGGCAACTTTTATTTCAAAAGGAAAATACTAATGATTGGTTTCATAATAGGACACAATTATGACAACTTAACAACAACACACTGTGATTTAATTTCAGAAATGTCATATTTAGCAATGATGCCATGTTTGAAACAAATATGGGACTGCAGATAATGTGTGCAGTCACATCACAATGCATATATTGCCATTTGCCCCCTTGGCTGCCTTCTCATTGTTGCCCATATTACTGGTTGGAAGAACTGGATAAAATTTAGTTTACTTTTTAGAGAGGATCATCTCTCTCTATTCTTGGAAAAGGGCATCCTTTTCAAACTGAGTGGTATTAAAGAAGCACATCTTTTTTTGTGGACAGTCATCATGAAAATGGCACACAGCATAAATATTGGCTTGGTTAAGAAATCAGAAAGACAGCGAAATGATTTTGCAGAGAAGGGGAATGGGGGGGGGACTTATTTGTTTATATTTCACAATCTTCTGCAAGGAATAGAATCAGTGCGATGGAAGTGGATGGAAAATGTGATGCTTGGGCTGGCTGTAAGAATGGAATATCCATTATTTTTTAAGCAAGCTCTTCAGACTGCAGTTTTTCTAAGTCCCGAAAGATTGCCACAGAGCATTGGAAACTGAAAAAATCCTACATTTTTCTTTGGGGGAATGAATTTATAGGGAAGTTGTGAAATTAATTGCTACACTGAAAATTGTTCATTGTTAAAAAAGACAATATTGCAGTATTGGTAGCATAGGATTCATGTGACTTCCTTTGACACCAGTAAAATATATTGAATTAAAATATCATTTTAAAATCATACAAATCAGAAATTTGAGGGTCTGTAGTAAGGAATACTGGGTGTGCTATTGAGCTATTAAGTTCTGTTTGATTGAGTTCTTGACAGCTAGTTAATTTGTTGAACAAATAACAGCACAGCAAAAGCTCACATTTTTATTGCTCTGCAATAAAATTGTAAGGAAAATATGGAGTACATCTAAAGGGAATCGTTTATTCAATGCACTGACAAAACCTGAACAGGATCATCACCAGGCTTTCTGAACAGCTAGCATATCTAGGCAGAGCAGGAAAAACATGAGTTTGTACATTTGCTCTAAGCATTCTGAAAATACTGGGATTTATTGATTAAATGAATTTACCCAACTGTCCACCTCAATCTTGTGTCTGCACAGTTCACATAAGAAAATCATAAAGCAACATTTCATTAAAACTGAGGACCCCAAAAAATTATATTCCAGTCGTATTATGGATATCTGGCTCTAGTGACAACCTAGCCTTAGCGACTGTGAGCAAAACAGCTCTTCAGCTTAGGTACCCATTGAAGAATGTAACTTCTATTTAATCATTTATAATAGGATCTTGTGCATAATTGAGATTTATCCATGAGAATCTTTTATTATACTGTTGGTATGCCTCTTTTTATTCAGTTAGATGGTAGACGGCAATGGTAGAATTCAAATTTTTTTACTACTGGTTCTGTGGGCGTGGCTGGGTGGGTGTGGCTGGAGGGGTCATATGACTGGGTGGGCAGTTTCTGTAAGCAGGGCAATAAAGATTAGGCTAGAAACAACACCAGAATGTTGTTTTCCTGCACTCCTTACAGGATTAACCCTGTAAAGTAGAAAAAAAAAAACCAGAAAATTTTCTTCTAAAATCAGTTCTCTGAACTGCATAGAAAATTTATTACCAGTTCTAGCGAACCTGCTAGAACCTGCTGAATTTCACCTCTGGTAGAAGGGCATTAACAATAGCACTTAGATTTATATACTGCTTCACAGTGCTTTACAGCCTTCTCTAAGTGGTTTACTGAGTCAGTATATTGCCCGCACAACCTGGGTCCTCATTTGGAAGGATGGAAGGCTGAGACAACCTTGAGCCCGGTGAGATTCGAACTGCCGGCAGTCAGTAGAAGTAGCTTGCATTCTAACCACTGTGCCACCAATTGCATTAGCAGCAAGATCACAGTTTTAAACTGGTGGATTTCACCAAATCATTGAAGCTCCACTCTTTATAACATATTCACATGTTAAAGGAAGATAGTGCTTTGGTCACCTAATGATGCCTGCCATTTTAAAGCTAGTGACCATCACTCCAGAAACACCTAAGCCAGAAGGCACAACAATGATTTACCTCAAGCTAAAATATTGCCAGTGAATTTTTATTGCACATGATATCTTTCAACTGGTAAAGCTTTTAACACTGATTTTATTATTTGTGTACCATATCAACTATGTTTAAAAAGAGGAAATTAATTAAAGAAAATCTCTAAACCCCCGTACCTTCACTGTTCATATTCAGGATTACCATAGGTCCTCAGTCATCCAAGTTTCTAATCTTTTATTATCAAGAAATGCAATCTAGCTCAAAGAGATTTTTTTTGCCAGCCTTGCATTTCAAAATCACTGCATTTTCCCAGGGTCTTAAGATTTTAAACTTTAGTTCAGTCTTATTATTTAGAGCAGATTCTTGGGTGGTATCAGAATGATGGTAAAGATCAATTCTATATGGAATTGTAATGGATCATAGCACTGCAAAACTTGAGAAATCCTATCTTACTTGTGTTGTGATTCACTCTATTTTATCGTTGATAAACTTATAATTTATAATATAAAATAATAATTTGAATAGGAGGTATAGATGCATTGGTGTATCCCTATTCACAACTTTACTATGTCTCATTTTAAAGTTCTACTATGATTAATTATCAGAACTAATTATTATCTAATTTCTATATCATCCTAGATTATATTCTTTCTGTTTTATTTTATGATTGGTGTACATTTCTGCCTGGATGATTTTTACATAAGAATGGTAAAATATCATTATTTGATTGAAATATCCTTATTTAGGCTAGAACCAGCAAGGTGTTAGGTGGAAAAAGTTGATTCGCTGTGGTGACCCCTAATGGGAACAGCCACAAGAAGAAGAAGAAGAGGCTAGAACCAGCAAACCCATTGATGGAATGTGACTTATTGTCTTATATTATTAGGATTACCCCAACACCTCTTGGGGAAGGGAAGAGCACTGTGACAATTGGCTTGGTCCAAGCACTGACAGCCCACCTTAAAATAAATTCCTTTGCCTGCCTGAGACAGCCTTCTCAAGGACCTACTTTTGGTGTCAAAGGTAAGCCTTACTTCCTCAGTAATTTCCCTTTGAAAATCACGGGATAGTTGGCTGATGACATCATGTTATTAGCAGACAGAGGAGATCGGGCCAAAAGTCGTGGACTTTTTGAAACGGCTTAACACAGGAGTCCCCAAACTTGGCAACTTTAAGATTTGTGTTCTTCAACTCCCAGAATTGCTTGCCTCTCTATGCTGGCTGGAAATTCTGGGAGTTGAAGTCCACAAGTCTTAAAGTTGCCAAGTTTGGAGACCCCCGGTTGTAAGGTAATTCAGACAAGAAACCAAAATCATGACAACTAATACTACCATTTTCCAAGGTTACAGTAACTTCTTGCAAGTTTGAAAATGAACACACACACACACCCGACCTTTACTTTCCAGAAAATTAGGAAATGTCTCTTTAAGACACTTATTGCACTCCATTAATCCTTTGGATTCAAATTTTGTTTAGCAGGCTATTCTCTCTGGGCTATGACACTTATTCCTGTCTCTCACTGGTATTTTCACAGCTCATTACATAACCTTAAGTTTTGCAAAGCTTTAGACACCCTATTTGTTTCTTAAATTCCCCTCCCCATAAGAAACAGAACCCAATTTGAGAGGAATAAATTTGTTTCATTCCTTAAAATCCCTGTAGCTATAGCTGAGGAAAGCTGATGCTTTTTAATACAATGTGTTAGTCTGGAAAGATGTTGCTCCTGAGTTTTGACCTTCAGATGTCTGAAATCCTTCAAACCTTTCCAAATTCACCAAACATTTACTCTGTTCCAGGGGTTTTTGGGATGTTCCCACAGACCCAAATGAAGCTGGAGACAACAGGCAATCTAAATCTGATATATGGAAATTGGATTAGTTTCCTGATCATAATCTGTGCTGAGTAAGGAGGCAATGTCAATTTGAAATCAGGGGAAATTGTGACTTCTATCCTTAGAGTTTGCTAACATGTTCTCTTCATTGTATAGGAGGAGCAGCAGGAGGTGGATATGCTCAAGTCATACCCATGGAAGAGGTAAACACATATTTTGTCTAGGAAAACTAAATAATGCAGCGGCCCTAATTGTCCTCTGCTTTAAGAAAGAGTAGTTTTTCTGTTATTAATTTAAATAACACCCCAACTTTAATTTTTAAGTAATGACTGGATTACTTGGACCAAGATAATTTGCTTCCTGAGGTGAGGTGCACATTTCATCTTTGGTAGCATTGCAGGACATCCTAGATTCAGACACAAGTTATTTCCAAAATTAAGCCAGGCAGTTGTAGAAAGAAGTGATTCCCTAGTTTCAAGTGCCCTTCCACCCAAAAAAGCAACCTTCTTCTGCTTATACTGTCCATCCTGAAAATTTCATTTTGTGTACTAGTTTGCACATGATCCTAAATCAAGGGGCTCTATTGACAGTCACTCATGCCCTAGTCACGTCTCACTTATACTACTGCAATGCACTCTATATAGGGCTACCGTTGAAGAACATCTGGAAAATTCAGCTGGTGCAAAATGCAGTGGCTCAAGCAATTATACTTCACAAATTGCTTTGGTTACCAATTCATTTCCAGGCCCAATTCAAGGTGTTGATGTTGATCTTTAAAGCCCTTATGGCATGGGACTAGGTTATTTGAGAACCACTTCTCCCCGATGTCATCTGCCCATCTCACTAGATCTAGTATAGAGGGCAAATTATTGGTTCCATTGCCTAGGAAGCTACTTTAGTGGACTGTAGACAACGGGCATTCTTTGAAGTGGTGCCACATTGTGTACTCTTCTCCCCACTGAGGTGAGGTTGGCCTCATCTCTTTGAGTTTCTAAAGGTCACTCAAGACTTGGCCTGGGGACCCAAGGTGAGTGGGTGAGCTAGTGAGGTGGCTGCACTATTGACAATGTCCCTTCTTCTAATTTTTATTTTAGCTTGGTTTTTTGTAGTTGTAGATGTTTTAATTGTTAATAATTTTAATAACCTTTGTAGGTGTTTATTGATTGTTTTAACTTAAGAGTCACTTGTTTTGTGAGATGTGTGTTTATATAAATTATGTAGGGAGATGATAGACAGACACACAGACAGATTCATTCATTCATTAGGTTAATTTTCTCAGGGATATTAATTAAACTTTTCAATTAAGGAAACCTGAAAAGCTTTACTTGCCATCCAGATTTTTATTTCTTATAGAGTCTGAGGTGGATTCATACAGTTATTTTAAAACACATGTCATTTTTGCTCCTCTTTACCCAAATCATAAATCAAAATGATTTCTAAATGGATCTGTGCAAATCACCCACACAGCCTCCATATTAAAAAAAGTAATATTTTCATCTTTCCTGTGTGAATTTCTGCTTAGGTCATGAGAACTAAGTTATTGAACACAGAACTGGGACCATCTATAGCACAGTAAATCACTTCAATCATGACAGTTATGATTCCATAATATTTCAAACTGCTCGTCTCAACTACTAATCTCAGAAGTGAAAGTGTTTGGATGGGTTGAAACAGCTGACACTAGTTTAATGGAGTGTGCAAAAAGAATGTCTTTTTCATATTTCATTCCTATATAGTTCAACCTTCACTTAACTGGTGATATTCATGCCATTACTGCAGCAAATAATTTGCTGGCTGCTGCCATAGACGCTAGGATTCTACACGAGAATACTCAGTCTGATAAGGTAAGAATAATCCTTCATTCCACAGTAATTTGGTGTGAAATGCAATTTTGAGAAAATAATAATTAAAACCATTTCAAATATTTCATCATTGACCGCTAGGAGTTTGAAGGTCTGAGACTTGGTGGAGAAAAGAAAAGTTGGGGTTTTCCCTTGCTTTATTCCCTTTAAATCCATCCTCTTTCTTTCTTTCTTTCTGTCCTTCTTCCTCCCTCCCTCCCCCCTTCCTTCCTTGAAGGAGAGGGTTTTTTTTAATGATGACAGAATGATTCAAAGTTTCAATTCTTTCTGACCCTACCATGATTTTTAAAAACAATACATATAAAGCAGTTCTGGCCTTGGGGCTATTACTATTACTATTTTCAAAAAAAGAAGGTAGTGTCTACTCTGACTCATGCTTGTAGACATTAATTAAGGGTTTCTCAACCTTGGCTACTTTAAGACATATGGTCTTCAACTCCCAGTATTCCCAACCCAGCATATGCAGACTGAGGAATTCTGGAAGTTGAAGTCCATATGTCTTACATTTACCAGAGTTGAAAAATCTTGCAAATAGATTTCTTTCTCTGCTCCAGAAGTCTGACTAGGACTCAATGAACTTGTGCTATACAGGTAGTCCTCGACTTACGACCACAATAGAGCCCAAAATTTCTGTTGCTAAGTGAGACTTTTGTCAAGTGAGTTTTGCCCCATTTTACAACCATTCTTGCTGCCATTGTTAAGTGAATCACTGCAGTTGTGAAGTTAGTAACATGGTTGTTAAGTGAATTTAGCTACATGGGCTTTGCTTGTCAGAAGGTCACAAAAGGTGGATCATATGATCCTGGGGCAGTGCAATTGTCATAAATATGAATCACTTGCCAAGCATCCGAACTTGGATCACGTGACCATGGGGATGCTGCAACGGTCATAAGTGTGAAAAACAATCATAAGTCATTTTTTAGTGCCTTTGTAACTTTGAATAGTCACTAAATGAACTGTTGTAAGTTGAGGACTAGGGCAGAAATTTGTATATTTAGATTAACAACAAGAAAATGAACATTTTGCAATTGGGAAAAACACCTGTGCTGCCCTAGTGCCTTGGCTTTGAGATTTCTCAATGAAGAAAACTTTTTTGACGTTCAGAGGCTAACCTTTTCATTTCTGCTTGTTTAATTTAAAAATTGTTTGTTGTGCTCATACAGTTACAGAAAGTTTGTATCAGGCAATATAGTATGAAATCTGCCTTATTAAAATTGCTATCCTGGACATATGGTATATTATTAGAAATAGCCCAAAGCTCTGGAAGGATACAGAGGCCAAATTGTCCATTCAGCTATTCTTATTTTAAAAAGATAGGACCCCATGCATATCCATAAATATTTGAGCTGGAAAAGATACGCCCTGTGTTCTCCAGGACAGTCTTTTAATTGTGACATGCCACATTTCATGTCTATAAGTTTGACTGTTATGTGCACTGCGTTTTCTCATAAAAAGGCATTTTGAAGTTGAAATATCTGTTGGATCGAATATTTCTCTTGAAATGCATAGAATTTAGATTGCAAAATCATAGGATTAGGCTTGGCTAAATTCTTGGCTTCGATTCAACAATACGTAAGCTTTAATTTGATTTTCCCTTCCTCCTTTTTACATCTGGCTCAAAAAAGGAATGGGAACTCCAGGATAAAGCGATGGCCCTCTCTCAATTCTGGGAATTGCAATGCGACACTTGGGTGGGAACCAAGTTAGTGAAAACCACATTTGAATGACTCAAAAATTAGTTTCAATCTGCTGTATAAATAAGAACAGACCTAGTTTCCAGGGCCAGACTATTTAAGGTACTAGGCAAGGAAAAAATTAGATTCTCTATCATAAAACCTCCAAGGGGACTGAGGGAGAGATGCTGTACTTAAAGAAAGAGATATACTAAATGTAATTCTGCCCCCTAAATCTGACACGCACACTTTTCAGTTTTCAGTTCAGCTTTTCAGGGGAGTACTACGCAATCTGTCTGCCGAAGCCTTCCTTTCCCATCCATGTGCATTTTATTAATTATGACACCAACTCGTTTTATAGCAGCTTGCTTTGTTTCCATTTAAATGGAAAAAAGGGGGAAGCTTCAATGAATGGAGCTATGTTTAGAAGAGCTTTGTAACAGAGATACAAAGCTTGAACAAAATTATTATAGAGAAAGTTATCTGTCTACAATACCTGATTGGAATAGCACTTACCTTACTGATATTTACTGTTGTATTCTTTACAGGCCTTATATAATAGATTGGTTCCATTAGTCCACGGAGAAAAGAAATTTTCAGCTATACAACTTGCACGCATGAAAGTAAGTAATCTTTTGGGAGATATAGGTTTGGGTGTCCCAAAAGTGCTTTTTTTCAAGAGGCAAGTGGACTTTCTGGTTTTTCTTCAAAGGCGTTTTGCTTCTCATTCAAGAAACTTCTTCAACCATGACGTGGATGACTGAGAATTTCTATAGACATTGGTTTGGGCTTTTCTTTTCAAAATAAAAATAAATAAAGTTGATACAGATTTTAACGAGAAGAGGAGGAGATTCTAATAAAGGCTGGCCTGGCTACACACAAGAATAGGATGAAATAAATGCAAATGGAGCGTTATTAAAGATACTGAGCTTGTCCAGTGGAAAGCTGACAGCCCAGATTCAAAACCTGAGCGCCCATGCAATGAGGTGAACCCACCCGTTATCTGCCTCAGCTCCTGTCCACTTAGCAGTTTGAAAACATGCAAATTTGAGTAGATAAATAGGTAGCATATAGGCATGCTGGCCACATGACCACAGAAGTGTCTTCAGATAACGCTGGCTCCCTCAGCTAAGAAACAGAGATAAGAACAACCCCCTAGAACAGTGTTTCTCAACCATGGTGACTTTAAGATGTTTGGACTTCAACTTTCAGAATTCCCCAGCCAGCAAAGCTGGCTGGGGAATTCTAGGAATTGAAGTCCAAATATCTTAAAATTGCCAAGGTTGAGAAACACTACCCTAGAGTTAGACACGACTAGACAGGAGAAACGTTTACTTTTTCCTTTAAGTGTAACTATTTACTTCCATCATATGAAATTCTGTATCCTCTAAAAGAGCGCAACAGGAAGGCATTTTCATGTGCTTTCAGCAACTTACATTTTTACAGCTGTTAAAAAGTGGTTCATAGCTTTAAGTTGCAATCCAAAGGACCTTGAAGGGAATAAAAATATTGACTTTTAAATACAGTATATTTATACCCTTTGGTTGTTCAACTTCAAGCAAACCACCAAGCTCTGAATCACCACATGAGGATGGGAAAAATTATTATGAATAGACTGCCCACATCTATGCAAAAAGCAAGGTAGATTCAGAATAATTATATGCTCCAGGGTTATTTGAGAAACTGGAGAAATTTTTAAATTAATGTCACTTATTACTTGGGTGGAGGATGCTGAAAAGATTATGTAGATATCTTGCTGAATTGTAAAACAATGGCAGGCAGCTATTTATCTTAACAATTAAATCTCTGGGAATTACTAAATTTCATTATGCTTCTCAGTCTTGCAGAGGAAAACATCCAGCCATACATTTTGTATATAAAAGCACTCAATGTATTTAATTTCTTTAATCAAATGCTAAAATTGCTGTAGTTGCTTAAAATGCTGACCAACATATTTTTGAAAAAGGAAAGAAAAAAAGGGAAAGAACTTAGTTTAGAATGGAAATTATAATTATACAAATTATAATACATTTGAGATCACATCTTGATTAATAACAATTGCAATGTGTTGATTTTGATAACACGACAGCTTAATTTATGGGGCCGGCTAGCACTTTTGATTACCATGGGATGGCATTGGATGGCTGTAAAGAGAGTACTCCAAAAGCCAAATGTTCTTTGTTTTTGATTTTCACTTGCATTTTGCACTGTCCAGTTGTTCTTGAAAATAAAACAGATCAGATGAGATCTACATTTATACCTGCTACAGAATAACACTTGGAGATACAGAATTAGGAAAGAGATTAGTCTCTTATCCCATTCTCCATTCACAATAGCCTTATCTGCTACTTAAGCAGGTCGTTCAAGATAGTTGTTTAACAATATACATTAGAGATTCAATAATTGCCTCCTATTGAGCCTCTTATTAGCAGTTCCGCTATTAGATAAATTGGATGTCTAGAGCAGGGAGATCAGCCCTGTAGGCGGCTGGATCCATAATATTTTGTTACATTGAAGAGTCTCTACTCTGAGTAAAGTCTTCCTTCTCATAACCTCATTTCTGGTTTATTATAAAGATGGCTAAACTTCAATTTTGTGCTCCCTGGGGCAAACAGAACCGTCACCACCCAGTATCCCATAGACATATTTATCTTCCATTGTATGCAGTCACTACAGTAGTTTGATAGGGCTTATGATTTGTTTCATAATCTTTCAAACCTTTTTGGTATGGATTGTTTCACACTTAATTCCCAAGATATATTACTGATGTTTTCTGCTGCTTTTCCTCTTCTTTCCTGTTCCACTGGAAAAGAAAATTAAAGCTGGAATGTCTATTGGAATGTCCCATAAACTTCTTCCTGCTTGATTTCTACATTAGGAAAAACTGCAGTGGATCAGATCAGGCTTTGGGTACCATGTAGACACAATTTAGCATATATGAGAAGTAGTGATATGCCCTGAATAGGGCACACAAGTACTATGGTCAGATGTGTAAGTTCTATGTGTGTTTCTTTCTCTTTATTTGTTTTTAGAGACTTGGAATAACCAAAGTAGATCCAAAAACTTTAACTGCAGATGAGATTAACAAATTTGTGCGACTTGATATAGATACATCTACAATAACATGGCAAAGGGGTAGGTATTAAACAAAAGGAGTCTCCATCTAGTCTACTTTGCTGTTGCATAAAGTCATTAACTAGATATCTCCTGGAAAGTTTCAACCCTAACATCAACAATTATTTTTGAAAGAAGCAAAGTTTTATATGCAGTTCTTGGCAAAAGTTTCTTCTCAGAACTGATTAAGTTATTCAGTGAAAAGGAAAAGAAATCTCTGTATTTGCTTAACTATCTTTTGTGACTTGATAATGGGCTCTGGAAGCAGAGCAAAATCTGACACTTATCCTGATTAGTATTTTGGAAACATGTTTACAAGTATGGTCTTGATTTTTTCCTGCATATTTTAGCCTTTGAAATTTTAGAACTGGAAATAGGATAAATGTTCCACTTTTCTTCTTTTAACTCAATTATTTTATTGCTCTGGGCTAAAGACCCAACATAAAAGCTATGTAAATGTTCTTCCCATTAAGCTTTTGCAATTCTTTGCAAATTTGGTGAATGTGAGAATGTGAAAGATCCTGCTATAAAAGTCCTACTCTCACCCAGAATAAAAACAGCATAGATAATTTGTGGTGCAAAGCTGTACCGTAACTATCTTTGATTTTCATAATACCATAGAAACGGGAAAGGGGAGAGTGTTGGTGACAATTATGAACAATGGTAATAGGTAAACCAAAGAATATAAATTGTGTGTCTTCCTCAAAAATACACATGCCCTGTGAGTGGACGGTGTATTTTTGCCGCAGTTCACTTCTGACTTTTGCAAATCCCAAATTCCTGAAAAAGCTGCATTTAGAATTGGATGAAGGGATAATAAATCATAATGTGGGATGTTTCTCCAGTATGCATCTGTTGAAGGAGCAGGCAAACCTATAACTTACATATTTTTTTTCTGATATCAAGAAGTACAAAAGGAGAGGGTTTACCTTGAGACATAACACAAATTTCATTATTTTATTCATCACAGCAACTAGTAAGAGATATTTGTTCCATGCTTATTTCATGTAATCAGGACTCTGACTGGTCATGACTTCTGTTTGTCTGTAAGATGCTTGTGCGCCTCTCCCTTTGTGTGGCCTTCTGATCTGCTGTCATCAAATCTAAGGCTGCCACAGGCTGATTTTGGTCATAGAGTAGAAATATATATTCAGCAGATGGAATTTAGCATACTAAGTAATCACAGAATAAATACATAATGCATTTTGGTAAATCTTGGTTGCACATCTTCAGTTACTTGTCCATGTATACATCCTATCAAAAAATTATAAACTTATTCCCATTATAGATGTAGCATGGAACACCCCTATAGGTTAGTCATTGCTTTCTTCTTTCTTGATGCTGCAAGGTGAAAATAGCTTTCCTTCCAGAATGAGAAGCACAAATCAAAACCATCAAGGAGGTTTTAAACCTCAAAGAGGTTTTAAAACATTCTGTATTTGTGGCCTACAAAATGTTATTTTAGAAAGCGTGTTTGATTTTTGTAAATTAGTGGTATTTTTTTCCTGTATACATATTGAATTAAAACATCATATAATGTCTTATTAAACAAAAAGTCTTCCTTAAATTTCTGCATTCTTCATTGCTGTAGAACAGAATGTCCTTACAAATGTTCACTTTATTTCTTTATTGAACAAATATATCACCCCTCTACCAGAAGGAATTTTGAGTGGCAAAATAGAATAAAGACATACTACTTAAAAAGACAATTTAGAACATGTTCATTGCTCATCTAAATGTAAAGATAAAGCCTCTTTCAAGTCAGATTTAACTCCTGGTAACTTCATGGACATATCAATGTTGTTTTCTTGGTAGCAATATGGATCTTCCTTATTCTGGGACTTTTTTTTTTTTTTTTTTTGTCTAACAGAACACACAGTTTTGGTGTTCCCTGGAGATCTGTCATACAAATATTAATAGAGTCTTTCAATTTCTCAAATTATGCTTATTTCCAACAATTATTGGTTCCAAGGGTAATCTGGATTGTTTTAATTGAAAAATGAGGTTCCAGTGATGAATATTCAGAAAAATGGTCAATTTGGGGGGAATTCTAAGAAAAGATCATTCTATCTTTGTAGCTGAAAGGTTAAGTTTTCCTATAGACAAAGTTTAGAGCAGGTAATTTTATAGAAGTTTTTTTTCATATGATTTTGCTAAGCAGTGTCTTGAATTGCCTTTTGACTTTGTGTCTATGTTAAAATATTAATAATTTTCACTAAGGTATGAATATTTTACACATTTCTGTAATCATCGTATTGCAAAAAATGTCATTATTCTAATCACATGTAAAAGTTTGCAGCAAAATTCAACCATGCAAAAAATTCTTCTGCCTTTCAAAAGAATAACATACATTAAAGATAATGAAATATGTGGATGCTTAAATTATATATATAATATATTAACAGGGTGAGATATGCAAACACTTCCCACCCAATTTTGGTAGAAGAAGCTTTGATACATTAGTAAATGTTTCAGCTATTTGTTTTCCTTTCAGTGGTGGATACAAATGATAGATTCCTTAGAAAAATAACGATTGGTCAAGCAAACACAGAGAAGGGATTTTCTCGCCAGGTAAGTAAAATTCCAGTACATTGCATGTTTGAGATTAAATTTCATGTAGACTTTATGATGCTCTGTTCCTACTACTATTTCAGTAAATTGATATACAGTACCAAGGTTTAGAAATGAATAAATCTGAACCATAACTTGACTTATAGTTTAGGATCATTATTTGTGTTTCTGTTAAACATTATCTATGTTTATTCCAGAAGTTCAAACTGCTTTACTATCTATAGTAGAGAGGAATAATTTCATTTCAGCATAGAATTAGATAAAGTTTGCAAAAAATATGCAGAACTAGAACTCCATGGGTTACCTCTATTGATAAATTAGCTCAAAAGCTATTTGAACGAAATGGCCACCTGAGATTCCAGTATACCCTTGAGAGCACTTAAGAGCCTATTGCTAAACAAAATAAATATAAGAGAAAGATATCAGATGGAATATAAAATCTCCTCCAAGCTTAAAGTGATAGGCAGGTGGGCCTAGTTCTTTAAATAAACATAGCTAGAGAACTGACTAGATAAGAAATTGGTCTTCCATATAGCCATAAATGAGAGAATACATTATAAGCTTTTCCTAGGGCAGTGATGGCGAACCTTTTAGAGACTGAGTTCCCAAATTGCAAGGTGTGCAGCTGTGCGTGCCCACAGGAGATCTGAAGACAAGCTGGAAGGTGGGGCATCACAACACCCGCAGCTCTGCAAGAAAAGCAACTGACATCCGGGAGGAGAGATCTTTTTCTTTTGCAAGAAGTTGGAATTCATTGACTTAACTTTTTTTTTTAGTCCCACAAACTTCTTTTTCTCTGAAAACGGTGAGAAACGCCACGGAGAAATGGAGCTGAGCTGAGGCAACAGCGCACATGCCCACAGAGAAGGCTCTTACTGTCTGCTCTGGCACGCATGCCATAGGTTCACCACCACTGCCCTAGGGCTACAGGGATCAAACCATTTAGCCACCATTCCTAGTACTCATTTAGGTACTGAACTCTTAGGATTTTATCTAGGATCCTGCTGATCTTGCCAGTTTTATAGACCAGTAGAGAATAATATAAAATCTCCTACAAGTGAGCTTGACATGGTGTCTAAATAAATTGCAGATTAAGTGGTGGAATTCAATTTTTTTTACTACCTGTTCTGTGGGCGTGTCTGGGGGAGGGTAATGTGACTGGATGAGCAGTTTCTGTAAGCAGGAAAATAAAGATTAGGCTAGAAACAACACCAGAATGTTTTTTTTCCCTGTCTTCCTTATAGGATTAACCCTGTAAAGTGGAAAAAAAACCAAAAGGAGATTTCTTTTAACAATCGGTTCTCTGAACTGCTTAGAAATTTTACTACCGGTTCTAGTGAACCTGCTAGAACCTGCTGAATTTCACCTCTGTGCAGATTGCTTTGTTGTTTTCTTAGCAATATAAAGTGGTTTCCATGATCGTCTTCTGCATGTGTTTTTTTAATTTCCCAGTCTAGCTGTCTATTCTAGGCATGTAGGGTATCTAGTTATGAGCTTTGAATGTCTGTTTTCTACAACTTTCCTTTTCTATTCACAGACTCAGTTTGATATAGCTGTTGCAAGTGAAATTATGGCAATATTAGCATTAACCAGTAGCCTGTCTGATATGAAAGAGAGACTGGGGAAAATTGTAGTTGCTAACAACACAAAAGGGCAACCTGTGACAGCAGAAGATTTGGTGTGTATTATTTATTCATAATGTTTTCATAATGTTTCAGTGGTTGACAAGCAACAACATAATATAAAATAGTACAGTAATCATAAAAATAATCAATTTTATCAAATAATAATACAAGCAAACATGATAGAATCATAAAATGTTACCACATATAGCATCAGACAAAACCTCATCAGTTCTCCAGAACCTCTGCCTACACATCTCTGTCTCCGAATGCAGGCTGGAAAAGGGAAGGTACAAATCTTAGAGCTGGTGGGAGTGTAGGAACTACTCTCCTATGGAAACCATCTTCTTAAAATATTATATCTTAACAAGGAATGGAAAGCAAGTACTTTTATCTCTTTAGGTTTTGTTTAGAGTAAGTGATCTCAATCAGCCTCTAAGGCAGGGGTGGGCAAACTTTTTGACTCGCGGGCCACAATGGTTTCTAAAATTTGACAGAGGGGCCGGGCCAGA
>JAEANM010009842.1:0-16139 GCA_017656035.1 Myanophis thanlyinensis
TTCTGCCCTAACTTACCTGTGGTTGTGAATGGTTGCGTAAGCATTTCACTGCATATCGTACCATGTATGACTGTGCACGTGACCAATAAAATTTAAATTTAAATTTTAATTTTCTTGCTTTGTCTCTCAAAATTAGAATCTTGTATTGTACATTATGTTCTCTACATTCTTCTAACCAATTGATGAGGTCAAATATGAATGATAAATATACCCTTTATTCATTCTAAAGTGATCTTTCTTCCTGCTTAGCATTGTTGTTTGTTACTCAGATGTTTTGTCTTGCTGTCATTTTCCACTAATTTGATCCAATGTTGTCTAAGTGGGGGGGGGGGGGGAAGTGTCCAACATATAGGTCAATAAATTAGATGTGCCTATAAAGCAGCTCTTGTAATAAACCCAACAAAGGGACTTTCCATTTTGCCAATATCTACGGGGTTTCTGATATATGCTGAGACCTCCCTCCTTTATTCTCTTTAGCTTGGTTGGTTTTCTTTATTTATATGTCACTGAGCACATTTTCAATATATCACGGTCATTTTCACAAAAGGGCCTATTTTTAAAATGGCTGCTAAGGACTATCATAAATTACCTGTTTACCAGAGGATAAACTAGCAAGGTTACTTCCTGTCACCTCATTGAGCTCTCAAGAATGCTCTCTGTCATCCAGCATACCTTTGTTTCTGTTTTCATTTTGTTTTGTTTTTTTAACTGGCGGACACTTTTCTCAGATCACAGAAGCTATTTTGAAAATGGCACTTGGCTTTATAGCGTTCCCCTCCTTCCCTTCCTTCCAATCAGTGTTTTTAAACTTGGCTACTTTAAAATGTTTGGACAGCAACTCTCATTCTGGCCTAGGTGCCCGAAAAATTGAGGAAGGTGTTTGTGGCATAGCGATGTCCATGGATATCATTGTGTAGTCAAAGTCTACCACAGGTAAAGTTAACATTTTTTGTCCTGAAATTCTTCCTTCCTTCTCTCATGAATTCTAGAATGATTTAATTATTATATTTCTTCAGATTGGTTTACCTGCATCCAATTCTTTATCCTGATTGCATTTTAAAAAAAAAATGATTTGTCTATCAAACTTCTTACGTGGAACAGCCTCCTCTTCTGTTTTTGAATTACTTTGCTATTTTATTTTAGATATTATCTCTTTTTCACACAATTAAACACATAAATGTATCCTGCTGGTTGTGTGCATATATCCTCTTCATTTGTAATAAACTGTATCTGATTATTTTTATCATATCTCTGGTCTTATAACTAAATCTACATTTAAAAGAAGACTTATTTCCTCGCGCATCCAATTCTTACTGCTGCATTCTTCTGATTCTAGCTTAACCCACCACTAACCCCAGTGTATATGTATGTGAATTTTACATTGCAGATATCCAGTCCAAATGGTTGACTACACACAATTAAAATCTTTTTATCAAACCTGAAATATTTTCCAGTTTTTAAAAATCTCTTCCTGAATAAATCTTCTTCTTCTTCTTCTTCTTCTTCTTCTCTGATAATTGATTCTCTTGTTTAAATCACATTGCAATTCCACAAACAAGACTTGTTTCTTTATCATTTTTAAATAATCCTTTACTTCTAATAATGTGAACAGGTTGAGGAGGGAAACTCTTGAGCCAGCTGGCTGCTGTTCTTATTTTAGTATGGAAGGGGTGGGGTGGGGAGTGACAGATTGTGTTGGTTAGATATGTCAATTACTTCCTACACAATTGTATTATGGTACATCAGTGGCAGTATACATCTTTCAATTACCTACTGTGTTTTTGAATTATTTCAAGCATCTCTTTTAATGTATGTTCACTTCCCAGTGGGACTAAACCCTGGAGTTCTACACAGCAGAATTTTTATCCTTCTCAGTCCTATTGTCACCATTTGAATTTTAAAGGCCAGAAGTCACTATAGTTTTATCAAGATGTCTTGAGGATAAGATAAGATGACTCTTTACAGAACTCTTTTCCATCTGGGGCATTAGATTTTGTGTTAGATTTTCTCTCCCATAATCCCCATCCATTATGGCAATATGAGTTAGAAGTCCAAAACATCCTCAGGAAATTGATTTAGGGACAATCACTTTAGTCATAAATTTAACAAATCAGTTTAACATCATGTAAATTTGAGCACTAATGTTGTAATGTCTTTCTCAAAACAATCTGGGTCTGAAAATGGATGTTTATAAATTCAAATACATTCAAATTTAATGCAAATAATATGACCTTTTAGGACAGGATTTAGCCCAGAATCCCCCAAAGAAGTCAGTATTAACAGCCCAGGGGTTGATGAAATCCTCCATTATCATCTTTATTATAGCTGGTCACACAGTCAGCCAGATGTTTAGACTGGATCTGGCATTTTTATTCACTGTCAAGTCCTTCCCAAGGACCTGAAATTGGCAGATGTTTGTTTGCAGGATACAAGCTGTTCCAAGTAAAGCTGCCTTTTGCAATTGTCTGATGATTTTGTTGATGTAAATGGTGTTCAAATGCTGCTCCAGATGTTTTGAGATTGCACACATGGCACCTATTACTATTAGTACTAGCTTTGCTTTCCTTTGCCACAGTTGCTTTTCTTATATTTGCAGGTCTCTGGTTTTTGTGATCCTCTTGAATTCTTTCTCTTATAGTCTGCTGTCTCCAAGTTTTGCTACATCCACTATTCAGACTTTTAGGTCATTCTTATCAATAATTCTGGGGTATTATAGGGCAGGTGCGTGGCTGTTTGAATTCTAAAGTCCCTGAGTACCTTCATTTCCTCATTTTGTATTACTTTCTCCATTTGATGGTCCCACCAGTTCCTGCTTGCTGGCAAATGGTATTCATTGCAGATCTTCCAAAGCACCATTGTTTCTACTTTGTGATGTCATTGTTTGTAGTCTTGCAATTTTTTTGCAGCAGCTAATCAGGAGGTGGTGCATTGTTTCTTCAACTTCTTTGCAGATGCAACACTTGCTGTCTGTTGCTCTCTTCTTAATTTGGACTTTGTATGCATTTGTTCGTAAGGCTTCTAATTGTGCAGCCAGAATTAGCCCCTCCGTCTCTTTCTCCAATTTTCCTGCTCCAATTTCCTGCTCCAATTTTCCTGCTCTTAGCTAACTTCTTATTATTATCTACTTTGCCTGCTAATTATTTTTAATGTACAGGCCATGTAATACTTTGCATTGCCAGGTCTCTTTTCTGTTCTTCATTAGGTCTTACTGTTGGGTTTCTCTGCTATGTACACTTGTTTGTGTAAGGTAATATATTTCTTGATATATTAGCTTTAGTGCATCCTCTTCACTATCATTCAGATGTTCTTCTGATGATCTTTTTTCTTCTTCAACTGTCTGATGTACTTGCAACATTCCATGCTTGCCTATTTTCCTTGGTAAGCATTCTATCAACATCGCTGCGAGGATGAAGGGCATGTTTTATTGTTATTATTTTTATGGTCTTCCTATCCAGGGCTTTTAGTTCTGCTTCAGTCCAATCCACTATTCCAGTTGTGTATCTAATGACTGGAATTGCCCGGTGTTAATTGCCTTAATGATATTTCCTCTGTTCACACCTATACAATTCCAGTCATTTATTCATAGTATTATTTCTTTAAAGTAATATTTATTAAATTATTTTCATATAATAAATGTTTGAGAGATGATGAACAATCTGAAACTTCACAAAGCTTGATGAGGTGAAGAGTTTGGGGAATCTTGATTTACGCAGTATCATTCCAGTGGGCACATTTGAAATTTTGACAGCATATCAAGTATATTGTTTTAAAACAGCTGTTGTAATGGCCATAACCTATTACAAAACACCTATTAATGAGAATGTAAAGTTTTTTCTATCTCCTTATCTTATTTTGCCCCCTAGGAAAGTTGCACACTTTCACATAAACCTTGCTATCAAGCATTTTTATTTAATTATAATGCTTAAGCGGCCTTCAGATGCAGCTAAAGTAAAGGCAATTTCAAAAGTTGCTGTTTTGCAGCATCTCATATTCACATTTAAGTATTTTTAATTAAAATTATTTTTGAAAAATAAAGTAGGCAGGGAGGCATCTACAAGAGTAGACAGGAAAATGTGGGCGTCTGGGGGTTTAGAGCACATCCCAGATTATTTTCTATGAGAATAAATAGAAAATAACAGTGGAGATAATGCCTTCTCAGAATTCTTGCAGTCTAACCTCCAAGCTCCAAATTTAGCCAGAAAAGATCACATTGCAGATACAAATCTCCTTAAATGTAGAATAAACTAGATGATTGTAGTTATTCTCTCACACATGAATAATTATAAAGATGCTATTGCAAGAATAACATTAGAGGAAAGTACTAAACATGTCACCTTCAGCTACCAGAGAAAAGGGTGAATATCAGTTTAATATGCTAGAAATAAACCTCAGATCGAGATTTTGGCTAGAAAAACCTTTCTTTTGACCAATACCAATACCTAATACTTACAGTTATAGAATGATTCTTCTCTTAACATTGTGAAACTTTGCTATGTAGAAAGAAGTATATTTCCCATTACACAAGAACAGAGGTTGATTAGCTCTGCTCCCAACACACACAATACATACTGAATGAATGCACTAACTCTACCTACAAAGCAGCTTCTATTGTTAACTCGTACAAACAGACATTGCTGATGGCAAGGGACAGTTTTGGCGAGTGGGTTGGTAAAAACCAGTCATTCTAACTTCCCATTGTCACCGCTGACTAAATTAGTCTTTTCTAAACTGACAGATATGATTCAGGAACCTTGGAACAAAATAACAAAAAGTGACAACAGTGTTCCAGTCCAATTCTCCCAGTGGATTGAAGAGCCTTGTCTTCACCGAGCAAATGACTTCTCAGAGGATACCAGTAAAAGAGCAGAGAGCCTGGCTGTGACATGGTGTGCAAGAGCATGCTGTTTATGTAATTGTGTGTGTAACTTTTCTAAAGTAAACTGTTCAAGACCTTGGTATATAAGAAGTATATGAGCTCCTTGTAATTCAAAGCCAGATTAGAGTCCAACATACCCTATTTGGGGGAGGGGAATTCCAACATTCCCTCAGATGGGATCTTTCCAATTCCCTCTCAATAGAAAAGAATAGATACAATGACTTCCATCTAGACTGGAATTGTTAAAGGGGAAAGGTACAAGTTTTAAAGCCAATGATGGCACGTATCTTTATTTCCACAGGTGGTAGAGGTGGTAGAGTTTTGGTTCAATTTACATTGATTTTTGTTTCTAAAGCTAAGGTTAAGGTTAAGTACAACTTATTCTATGTTTGGAATAGTATCAAATGGGGCCACTTCTGAAGTACCAATTGCCAGTCCAACATCATACAGCTGTTAGACCTGCTTCTTTGTCTCACTGAAAACTATAAAAGTGTTTAATTTTAACTAATGGGGAAGTATGCAACCTTTTATCAAACTGAATTTATAATTTAATAATATTTTTTCAATATTTTTATTATCACCAAGACGGCTGGATTATTTTCCCCCAATTGGCCATAATTCAAGTTGAGTTTTAATAATGTCTAAATGATTGTCAGAATGCACTTGGATTAATTACAATTTTGAACATTTATTTGGTTGCCTCCATCCAATCCTATTGAACCCTGGTCATAACTCAGGAAATAGATTTATATAATCTGGAGAAAAAAATCCAAATAACATGTTCCTATCTGCTTCCAGCTCTTAGGCACAGCTGGATAGCCATTATTCCCCTAGTGTTTATCAGTAAGTTAAAATATACTGATTATATGCGTTCTTCACACCTTACACTGTAATCTTATGGAAAGACAATCTTTCTTTTCATATCTCAAACGTTACATGAAGCAAATCCTTACTTCTCTTCAAGTATATTTTTAGAAAACATACAAAGAATGTGAACAATGCCCACAATAAGGGTGAACTACTTCAAAGTGCTTAAACTCAAAGGGAAAATTTATATTCCAACAAGTTACCCTAGATTTAGAGTCAAGTAAATCCAATTTGCCTGTATCAAAAATGATGGAAGCTAATAATTTCCTATTATTTGTTCATTATTATTGTATAAACAGACAAGAGAGTAATTATTCTCTGTAGATTGACAATGATTTGCAGTTTGCTTTCTTGCTGTTACCATTTGTCCCCCTCTTAGCAAGAGAAATATGAACTAGCTAGTAAACATACATATTCTGTACAGTATCAATGTTTTTCAAACTTGGCAACTTCAAGATGAATTCTACTGGATGAGGAATTCTGGGAGTTGAAGGCCACATATCTTAAACTTGCCAAGTTTGAAAAACACTATACAATACCACCCATCACTTAAGTAAGATGGACAGTGTAGAAATTTAATAAAATAAAATAACATCCATCACAGTCTTTTTTCCTTTTGGGATCAGCAATGCAATATGGAGTAAAGAAAAGGAATAAGAAATATTAAGCCCAATAAATTAAATATTCAAAATAATAAAAAGAAAATAGCTAAAACTGACATATAGCAACAACATTCACTATATCTTTCTGTTCCTGTCTCACCTTGCAATCCTACTTGCTTCCAATTCATACATTGTATTTTGCTCTTTTGACTTCTCACCTCTCTTTCTGAGAATCTCATCAACTACTTCCAACCAGATTTTCTTCCTTTTGCTCTTCTCATCACAGACACTCTTTCTTAATCTATTGGTTTCTTCTCTCAAACAATTTGATTTTTGAGGCATTAATTTTGAAGTCTTGTTGCATCATTGTCTAATATTAACAACAAATTGTTTGGGTTCTGACGGCAATATGTCTTCATCTACCTACATTAATGTACATGATGTACATAAATACATTAATCTCCCAGGCTAACAGACATATAGCATTATCACTTTTACCCATGAATATATTAAATTAAATGGATATCACATATCTTTCTCTTATTCTCTGTTTATATTTACTCATTCATATAAGCTATATTTTCATCATATACTACTTCTTCTTTTTTCAGCTGTTCCCATTACGGGTTGCCACAGTGGATCAACTGTTTCCACCTAACTCTATCCTCGGCATCCTCTACTCTCACCCTAACTAACTTCATGTCCTCTTTTAGCACATCCATATATCTCCTCTTTGGCCTTCCTCTTGACCTCTTGCCTGGCAGCTCCATCTCCAACATCCTTCTACCAATATAATCACTATCCCTCCTCTGCACATGTCCAAACCATCTCAATCTGGCCTCTCTGACCTAGTCCCCAAAACAGCTGACCTGAGCTGTCCCTCTGATATGCTCATTCCTAATCCTGTCCATCCTGGTCACTGCTAAAGAGAACCTCAACATCCTCATCTCTTCTACCTCCATCTCTGCCTCTTGTCTTTTCCTCACTGCTATAGTCTCTAACCCATACTGCATAGCTGGTCTCACTACTGTCTTATACACCTTTCCTTTGATTCTTGCTGACACTTTTCTGTCACACAACACTCCTGACACCTTTCTCCACCCATTCCAACCTGCCTGCATTTGCCTCTTCACCTCTTTTCCACACTTCCTGTCACACTGGACTGTTGATCCCAAACTCCTGCACCTTCTTGACCTCAGCCCCCTGTAACCTCACTGTTCCACTTCCTTCCCTCTCTTTCACACACATGTATTCTGTCTTACTATGACTGACTTTCATTCCTCTTCTTTTCAGAGCATACCTCCACCTTTCCAGGTGTTCCTCCACCTGCTCTCTGCTCTCACTGCAGATCACAATGTCATCCGCAAACATCATTGTCCATGAGGATTCCTGTCTGACCGCATCGGTCAACCTGTCCATCACCATAGCAAACAAAAAGGGACTCAGAGCTGATCCTTGATGTAGCCCCACCTCCACCTTGGACTCCTCTGTCTGACCTACAGTACATCTCACTATTGTTGTATTCTTCTCATACATATCCTGAACTACTCTGATGTATTTCTCTGCCACTCCTGACATCCTCATTCTCAAACGTATACTCATGCCTTTCCTCTTCTCTGTCTTCAAATCCTTCTGCCTCCTCTCCTTCAACCAACAGTAGGCCACTTTCCGCCAGCTCCCTGTAGGTCAACAGCACTGGTGGCAGTCGTTGTTAACCCAGGCCTTGACCAATCCAGTATGGAATTAACATTGATGATTTGCATATTTAAATTTGGCATCTTTTTACACTGGATGCCCTTCCTGGCACAACCTTCTCTATTTATCCGGGCTTGGGACTGGAATAGAAGTCACTGGCTTGCAACCCCTGTGGCTAGATTTTCATCATATACCAAATCTTCAAATTCAGCAGCAAATTTCAAATTCATATTTATACAAATTATTGAAGCCTACTCATTTTAGTTTATACTTTCACTAAAAATACTCTCTTGAATCCATAGATTTCCTAATGACCTGCAAAAGAAAAAGATCTGGTCTACAATCTTCCTGTTTACTATTAACCACACTTCAGTTTTGAAACTGGGTTCACTGTCATTCACTTTTCATTCTGTCAGACTTTTCCCAAACATCCTTCATAAAAACCTCCTCTAGTTTTCACTTTTGCTACTTTTCCATTTATATGGGAAAGGAGAGAAGTATTCCTATTAACTCCTACAAAGTCAGTCTTCACACACAAGGGAAACAAATCACAAAACAACTCCATATGTAAAGCACAGCCATAGCTTACATTTATCCTATTAAAGTACATTAGCCTGGTATGGCAAGCAAACAATCAAGCACAACCAGGATTACTAGCTTTATAATTATTGTAAGGTTACATAAACAGAATCTTCCAGGACTGAAAGTATTTCTCCCTTCTTTTCCTTTTATGCTCTGGAAAATGAGGGAGGTCCTCTTTTGAAATGTTTCCACATCATCCCTCCTTCTGTGGGATGTGGTATCATGCTGGTTGTCCAGCCTGCAACTTACCCTCTTGTCTCTCCAGATGATTCCCACATACTATTACACTACCACTTACACCTGTAGGCTCCCACTTTTCGGTTTCTTTTCATAAGTTATTCTTGGAGACCACCATTTATATCATCCATTTCAATTCCATTCTTCAACATACAACCTATCATTCCCATAGAAATCTCTAAGATACTCCCACTTCAGCTTTATTCTAAGTAATTTTGTTTTTATTTCAATTCAAATTCTTTTTGGCCCTCTTGATCCTCTTCCAAAAAATGATCTCCATAAAAATCTCTCTGTAGTTTTCAAATTCAAATCACACAACTTGTGTGCAGTGAAATTGAGTTTCTTTGCTATCCAACTGTTCCATGCTGCCTTGACCACATTTGTTGCAACTGTCTTTTTCCTTCTGTACCCACTGAATAGTATCTTTCAGCCTCACCTTTGCAGCAATTGTTCTTTTATATGTCATTTTTCTCAATCAAAGCCTCATTCCACCAAGCATTCTTTTTCATGCTTCCCATTTGTATAACTTCCCACTCTTCTGTGGTGTCCTTTAACATAGTTTTTTCCCTGTTCCAAGCAGTTTCCACATCCCCTTTGCTTACATCAACTTCTCATGTATTCTGCTGAGATATTAATTTGTTTGTAGTAACTGTTCATACAGGACTCATTCTTTTCTACTTTTATTCTGCTTTTAGTTTTGTTATTTTACACATTTTCTTCCATATGCATTTCCCCCCAAAATCTGTTCTTAATACAACTAAAATGCTGTGGCCTTTCATCCATGTATAATAGCTAATTCTCTATTTTACATAACCAAGCAAATCAACATGGTTTTATATTTGTATTCATTCCTTTCCTAAATATACATATGAAAGGACTTAAGCTTAATTCACTCATTCAAAACAAAGAGATAACTTTTCTAACCATAAAGCAACTTTTTACTATCCTCATTCATTCTTGATTTTCCAAATGGCTCCTTTGGGGTACTCTTTATCTTATTCCAACCCATGCATTCATGTTATTTAAACAATAATTTCTCCTGGATCTTATTCATTAAAAATGTTGAGCGATTTCCAAGTTCATCCTTCATTCTTGTTTATCATGATTTATTGTAACCTAATATGAGACAAACTCCAGTCTATAAATTAACGTTGTATAACAAGCAATTCAAATAACACCAATTTATAATATGAATTTCATTCATAATTATATGATTTGCATCTATTTTAACTTTTCATTTTTGTAAGCCACATAAAGTCTGACTGGTAGTATAAATGTACTACTACTATTACTAATAATAACATCTAAGGTTTTCATCACTTTGCATGCATTCAACTTACTTCACAAAATCAGACTACCTTGATAAATAAAATTTGCTATGGATTTTATCTTAATTTCACAGATCTGTAATCTATTTTTCTCTCTTTTGTTTTCTCTCATTTGTTAATTCATGTTCTTTATCATTTGCGCCTCAAATATTCCATGCATATTCTGTGGTCATCCTAAAGAGTCTAATGTTGACTTTAATGCCCAGCATGGCTTTGATGAATTGTGGCTTTCAAATAACACTTTTTTCCTGAGTTCTATGTGCAAAATTTGGAACTGTGTTATATGGAGTCAGAGAATAGATCTATCTCACTTTCTAAGCTATCAAGATTTTATGGCACAGTGATTGGCTGAACAAATCTGTCAATGACTCACACAGCCATGCAGTTTCTTTCGACATCCCATTATTATATAACATATTACAAACTTCATTCATCTCATTATCGGGTGAAGGGAAAGCAAATGACAAGTAAAAACTAAGGCATTAGTTCAGAGACATTTTCCCAATTTAAGAGCTTATATATATGTTGAATTACAAAATACAAAAATCCTAGTAAATATTGCAATTTGCTCAAACTAGCTAGGAATTCTGGAACTTGTAATTCTAGCACAATTGGTACTACCATGGGTCTAGAACAATAAAAACAATGGGAAAGTCTGGTCTAATGATCAGATAGTTTAGTAGTTTTGCACATCATACCTAATAAAATACATTAGAATTGATATAGCAGTTATATATACATCAAATACTGGTAGTATTAAGTTCTACACCCATTATGTCTTCCTGTGAACTGTCATATAAGCCACTGTCATATACATCACCTTACAGAATACTATAAGCAAACAAGACAAGTTGTTGATAGAGGAGCTTTCTATCTAGACATTGGCAGTGGGAGAATCAGAAATAAACGAAGCTGGGCAAAAGCAGATAATATTAATAAAATCCATTTAGAAGCGCATTAGGTCTTAGTGTCAGGTAATTGGGTGTAGTATATTCAGATAACCTGTGGCCCTCAAGATATTGGAGTATCTACAACTGTCAGCCTCTTCAGCTAGTGTGGTCAATGAGGAAAAATGCTGGGAGTTATATTTCAGCAATGTCCAAAGGACCACAGGTTCTGCATTCCTGTAGCACAGCTTTATAATCCAAATATAAAAGGGACTTTTTCAGAGTAGGATATTGGCAGCTAAGGAATCATGCCAAAGATTTTACAGAAAAGGTGGTGACTGACACCCTCCCCCCTCCCATAGTAGTACTGATGAGGAAGCCTGTGGGAAAAAAATGAGTTCAAGCTGATAAATCCTGAGGAAGTACACAAACTCCTTGTTGCTGTGAGCTCTGCTACTGTAATGTGGACCCATGAACTTCCAGGCTGGTTGACACCTCCTGGGATGTGGTTGACTTTGTTTTGGTCAAATTGGTTAATGCCTCTTTGAGGGAGGGATTGGTCTTGCTTGCCTTGAAAGAAGAGGTGGTTTGTCCCCTCAAGGGATCCTACAATTTTGGATAATTTCAATCCAGTACCCAATACTCAAACCAGCTGCTGCAATGATATAATGATGGGAATGAATCACAAAGGTTTTGGCTGTCCCTTTAAGAGCCTGCATAATAAGAAGAGGCCCTGTTAGGATGTCTCTCTCTCTTTCACCATGTGTTCTTCCCTACTGTAATTGCTGATTGTTTGACCTCTGCCTACAGTACGTATATGTATAGCATATATTCATTTCTAGATAAAACCACTATATATTACAAACCTCGGTTTGCTATTATTACTCCTGGGTTGTCTCACATAGTAAATCTGTGGGTACTCTGATACGTCTTGGCTGAGCTAATAGTATCAAGACAGGATTGGTGACATTTGTGGATGACCAGAGGACTCAAAATGGTGCTACTGTGTGTCCATCTTGGCCCTCCTAGATCTCTTTCCACCTTTCAATACTACCAGCTATGGTGTTCTATTGGATCAGTTCTGGGAGTTGGGAGCAGGAGGAAGCAGTTGTTTTGCAGTGGTTCTTTGGGGTCTGATATAATTGAAGAGAAAAAGAGGGGAAAAGACACACCCAGCCATAGGTCCTTGTTATATGGGTTACCTCAGGACTCAGCTCTCTCTTCTATTAAGCATCTAAACAAATGGGTAGCTTTCATTTGGTAGCATGGTGTTCAATATCATTAGTATGCTGATAATATCCAATTATACCTCTCTATCTCATTCTGAGCAATGAGTGCTGTTTGGGTCCTTGCTCAGTCCCTTAGGGTTTGTAAGTACCTGGATGGAAAGAAATGAGCTGCAATTCAATCCTAGTAAGATGGAATTGTTGGGAGTCTTTGGGCACCCCCACCCCACCCCCCCAAGGTCAGCAGGGCTTGGGGTCCTTTGCATACATTCATCTTGTGTACTGATTTTACCAATTCCCAGGCTGGGAAGCACTTGCTCACAATCATGGATGCCTTAATTATTTCCTGATTGGATTACTGCAAGACATTCTACATGGGACTGTCCTTGAAAACCATGTAGAAGCTGCATTTGGTCCAGAATGCAGCTGTGTATATAGTTCTAGGTGCTGGGTGGTTTGTCCATTTTACACCACTGTTGCATGAGCGGCACAGGCACCCAGATGTTTCAATGCGTCATTCAGTGCTTAAAAGCCATAGCACAGGATCAACTTATTTATGGGACCATCTCTTCCAGAGAACATATGCCCATCCCATTAAGTCAGATAGAATTGGCATACTCCATGTCTCTTCCCATAAATGTTGTCATGTAATGAGACCTCAGAGGAACACTTTTCTGTATCCACCCCAGTTCTTTAGAATAGCCTCCCACTTGAGATTTGAGGGCCTTATGCTTTTAGATTCCAGAGGGCTATGAACACCTGGTTCTTCCAGTGAGCATTAGCCCTAGATGGGGTTGAGTCAGGAGGTTGGTAATATGATAATGTGCTTGGTGGGAATGGTTTATTGTCCCCCCCCCCCTTATTTTATATTGGTTGCTGAGAACGACTTGCATCACTGTGTATGATAGGTAAATAAGTAAATAAATGCATTTGTTTCTATCTGAATTTTATAGATTCTCTATGTGCCTTTGGCTCTATAGTGTAATTTGCAACTTTTTAAAAATGTCTCTCTTCTATCAAAGAATAGAGAAGATTTTATTTATTTTGATTTCTTCCCACTGCAATCAAAAGACTACACACTCATCAAATTATGTTAAAAAGATTCACAGTACAAAACAGTAATCAAATCAAATTGTCAAAAATAACAATACCAATTAAAATTATCATATACAGCAATAGCTTATAATCAGAAAAACAGGCTAAAATACTTATAAAACCAATAAATGGATGGTGACATTCAGAGTTCAAAAATTCTCTTGAATAAGTGTTTTCACTAATTTCAGAAAAGCTAATGAAGTGAGAGCTGATCATATATTAAGGAAAAGAATATACAAAATGGGAAGTATGACAACACTTGTTACCCTCCATCTTCCTTAACTTTTGAAAGTGAGAAATTACTAGCAGACTCACTGGGAACTATATGACTGGTCAATACCAGGTGGAGCCGATACTTATGAAGATACCTCAGAACCAATACTATAAAGCTAAATAGTTAAAGGTCAAAAACAGAGCTTTGAATTACCCTTAGCTTCTAGGAAGCCAGTGCAGAGTCCAGAGCACTGGTGCCATAAGATCATATTTGTGTGTACCCACCAATATATGACTCTGGACTACAGTTTCTAGATGGCTTTCAAAGGCAGCTCCATGTGGAGTGCATTATAATAGTTCAGATGACAGATGACGCAGTTATGCAACACAACAGCTGAGTTCCCCGACTAATTCTGCAACTGGTGTCTATCAGGAACTGGACAAATGCCCAGCCTCCAAATGTCCATCAAGCTGCATAGTTAAAGAGGGTTTACAAGTTATGGGGCAATGCCACCCTATTAAGAAACAACCCTGAATATATTAGGAAACCACAATGGACAATCTTTAACTATATCTTGCTTGGATTCAATTTCAGCCCATTTCATCCCTTACAGACACCAAACATTGGATTTCAATGTTGACAGCATCTCCTAAGTAGTCTGTGATTTTTTTTTCTTCATTCAAGCATGTCCAATTCTTGAAGACTGCCTGGACAAGTCTCTGCAGTTTTCATGATAGGATTTTTCAGAAGTGGTTTGCCATTGCCTCTTTCCTGGAGTTGAGAGAAGTGACTAGCTGAAGATCACCCATCTGGCTTTGGGCCAAGGGAGGACTAGAACTCATGGTCTCCCAGTTTCTAGTCTAATAGACCTTAACTACTACATTAAACTAATTTTCTGTGATAATTATATACAATTGTATATCATAAGTTTATTAATAATGCTGAACCAATGAATGACTTTATCCAACCACTTCCTGTAAATATTTAAAAATAGAGAAGAGATTATTGAGGCTCTCTTGTTTGATATTTTGTCCCTCAACAATCATAAACTGGAACCTCTTCCTCTGGAAACCATTGTTTCCAAGCCTCAAGCCTGCAGACAGTTGAGAAGGATATCATATCAATATTAGCAAAGGCCACTGAGTTAAAAACAAAAAATAAAACAAAACACAAAGCAAGGAAGAATGCAGTTAGCTTTCCAAGTCACAAGAAACAGCATTCAGAAGACCGATCAGTTGTTACCTCAGTCTCTCCCCAGGCTGATACTGACATAAAATAGTCCAGATAAATAGCTTCCTCAATATTTAATGACAGGTTATGGTAAAATTATCAACTTTCTCCACTGATCACTAGCTTCTGTCTAGATATTCCATGAAAGGATTACAAAGCAAGATCAATGCTCAAACAGGAGAGAGCAGACTGACCCCACTCCAACTTCTAAGGAATGCATTCTGGTCTTTCTCTTATTCTACTTTTTCATCAGCAATATTGTTCAAATCCTTCCCAAACTGAATTTCATTCCCCTCTGGCTAGTAAACCAATATCCATTCTGCAATATGCTAACAAGACAGTAGTACATGTGCTTCTGAACTGTTCAATCTACCACTTTTGGAGATTAGAGTTAATGTCCCTTCTAATTATAATTCAGATGGCTTTCATATGGCAGTCATACCAAATGACCAGGATAAGGAAGTGTCTAAAACTGTAACTAAATGTTGTACTATTGCCATGACAATTATAAGTTTTTGGAACATTGCTTCACCAGGCATATCAAGTGCAGGTATAAATAGTTTTTTAATGAATGCTGTGCAATACAATATTTGCTAACTTCTATACGTTTGGTCTATGACCACATACTTTCAAGAAACTAAACCTAAATGACTTCCTCTAGAGATTTTTATAGATGTACACCAAACATAGTATCAATGCATTTCCCCAGAAATAGAAGGGAAATCATTATCAAATACAGTTGGATCCAGGGAGAGCCTGTTAAGAGGAAGCATTTCTCAGCCTCTTTCAAGGCTGTTGGCGTTTTGCTTTCTCACGGAGAGGCATCCCAGATCCAATCTGTCATCACTCCTGGAGACCCCCTAAGAAGACACAAGAGGCAAGGATCAAGCTGACAAGTGGCTGGGAAAAGCTGACAGAGTGACTTATCTGTTTTTTCAGAATTCAGAAACCAGAAACAGTCCCAGACCAGATCTTATAATATAGATGTTACCCTAGTCACTACATGGGTTCTGCCTATAAAGAATCAAGACTCTGGAAAATCTAAGTAACTTTGCCAAGAAAAAGTTGTGCTAATTAGCCAGATCAATCAGGAGGGATTACCAACTGCAGCTTCTTCCCTGAAAGTCGATGCTTGTCTAAATGATATGCTTAGTAAATTAGTAATCTTAGATTCTACATCTGGCATCTTCCATTATTACACTCTTGGATAGCAGGGCTTTTATTATCCAATAAGGATAAAGAGATCTCAGTGATCACTGGTTGGATATTCCTTTCCTTTCCTTTCCTTTCCTTTCCTTTC
>JAEANM010009843.1:0-16139 GCA_017656035.1 Myanophis thanlyinensis
ACGTGGGAGCTCCTAGGGGCTCCCATAATTACCCGCGCGGCCGCATTCTGGACCAACTGCAGCCTCCGGATGCTTTTTAAGGGGAGTCCCATGTAGAGAGCATTGGCATAATCCAGATGGGAAGTTACCAGGGCAGAAGTGACAGTGCGAAGACATATGTGCAGCCGAGAGAGAGAGAGAGAGAGAGAGAATGAACTTCTGATGTAACTCCCAACTTCTGCATCATATCTTTAATTTGTCATTTGGACTACTTTTGAATATGGATTTTCAATCTTCTAGAAGAGCGATAAACCTGTATCCAAAAGCCTCACAGATCATTTGGGTGAAATGAGAGGTACTTTTCTTAATATAATGACTCCTGCTTCATCCTACTTATTCCAATGTTCCAGTACATGTCAGTGGGCCATGGGAGGAGAACAGAATAAAAATGAATAGGAAATCTCTTGATGTGCCATGTCACCTTACTTCTGCTTCATTCCATACCTCCTATGTCATTCTGACCTAAGATTGTCAGGATATTTTTGGACAGCAGAATGCTGGTCTTCTAACAGACCAATAGACCTATGTCAGAAATAGCCTGCATGCCAAGACATCAGTGTAGAAATTATGGTGAAATTCAATTTTTTTTTACTACCGGTTCTACAGGTGTGGCCACAGGATTAAACATCACCAAGCACAGAATTAAACTTCACCAAAGTTACATTGTAATAAGGGGAGAGGCAGTTTCTGTGAGCAAGGCAATAAAGATTAGGCTAGAAACAACTGCATTATTTACAGGATTAACCCTGCAACGTGGGGAAAAAACCAAAAGGAAATTTCTTCTAATAACTGGTTCTATAGAACCAGTGCGAACTGGCTGAATTTCACCTCTGAAGTATATCCATGTCAAACAATGACTTGAAAAGTGGCTACAACCACCTTCTCCAATATTTACCCTCAGGCACCTCTCCAACATATACTATGGTTGATTTTGCTTAGGATAGTGACAAAATAAGAAGGGGAATGCAGCCAAAGTAATGCATCAATTGCTATCTTGAACATCAAAAGAATAAGGACAGCCTACCCCTGAGGCTTATTCCTGAAGCAGAAGATAGCTTGGCCACCATAACTGTGAAGATTAATATTTTTCTGTCATCTCAAAGACTGCAGGAATGTTCTTTAATATAACCGTAAAAAAGATTCCCCAATGAACTCTGAGTATTTAATTCTTGGAGGATCTATCCAAACTCATGTATTCAGTGGCTTTAAGGGCTAACTTAAAGTTGGTTACTATTACTGGTTACTATTTAAATTTAGGTTACTAATTTTTTTATCAGTTGCTTGATTTCAACAGATACCTGGAAGGTAAGAGTAATACGATCCTTTCCAATTGCATTTGGCCATTGTAATATAGACATAAATTCAGTTCATATTGAGCAAGAGCTTAATAATTGTATTTTCCACATATCTTAATAAAAGTATTTTTTTCTTTTTGAAAGGGAAAAAAACCCCCATGAGTATTGGATAAAAAGAAACACCAAGTCACCTATCACTAGGTCTGAAACAAATCTGAACATCCCTGAAAATATCTAAACAAGTGCTGAGCAAGCTACTGAGCACTGTTAGAATCATATCGCTGTTTTCATAGTTACATTGTGAAATCTCTATTTTTATGGCACAGAGATGGCTACCTAATCTTCCATGGCATGAATTACTTTGCCTCCCACGAGAAGTCAAGGAGGCTTTTTAGTCTGCTCAGTAAAAATGAGTTGCAGCATCCTAAATTTCCATGATCAAGGTCAGGCCATAATCCCCTTGCCAATGAAACTAATAGAAGAGTCTGTTTTCATGGTAGCTTCTTTGACCAAAATGAGAAGCAGCTCATCTATAGATACATTTTTAATAGAATCGTGTCTTTCCAAAATGAAAGTTGGGCCAGTAATCAACTCAGTTCCAAATGGTAGAGTGGTGGTTTATCTAACGAAGCAGATTTTTTTTTACAACACAAGTAGCCATCTCTTCTGTATAGGGCAAGATGGAAACTGTTTTCAAGCTTTCCCCTGTTAATTAGACTAATATTCATGGTGGATATCTGTGTGTCTGTGAGTCTCCACTATTCAATGGTTGAATCCTTTAATTACCAAGATGCATCAAACTAACTTCATTGAGAATATTTTCTTGCTAATGATTTGGAACAATTTGGCAACCCTAATTTTATTTCTGGTTGTATGATACTAGCTAAGTCACATTTTAAATAATTTTAGCCCATTGATTTGTGCATTTGTGCCTTTGATCCATGTTCCTTAAGCCTTAGTCAGCTTGCTAAAATGTCCAGTTGGGAAATATCTGCAATGTTACCTCCACTTAAGAAAAACAGTTCTTAACAGCAGGCCAGCCTTGATTGCCAGTGATAAATTCATTATCTAGACAATACTAACATGAAAAGATGTCAGTATTGTAAGAGGGGAAGTAGGAAACATCCACTATCAGCTCTTAAATAATTGCCCAGCCATTAAACAATGTATTTAATTAGACAACTGGAACACATAGAACAGCAAAAAGAATCCCTTATGCTGATAGGAGACTATGTCACCATGACAAAGATTGGATTCCATTAATGTGAAAGGTAAGCAAAGGTATTGAGTGGGCTGGTACTTTAATCGGCCCATGAAACTCAACTCAATGAACTGACTGATGTCAGCATTAAGGGCCCTTCTGATAGCATATTTGGATACAAACTTTCCAGGTATCCAGTTCTGACCACCAAATGCCACAGCTCTACATTGGAGAGTTTTGTTGTTGTGAGGCTGTCAGCAAGAAAACAAGAAAATACTAATATTTCTTCATATTATGGGACTGAATGCAGCTAAACATATATTGGAATGATGTGCTTAGCCATCTTTCAATTAACAAAACTCCACTGTGGAGATGCTCTAGACCTATGACCTGTCTGTCTGTCAATCTCTTTTTAAACAGGGATTTAGGACTCTTCTGAAAAAGAGAGAAAATTGTCTAAAAATAATTTGGCAGACAGGTAGTCAGCATGGAAGAGGAAGTTCCCCAAAAGTCCTCCCCCCAACCCCAGGAAATTAAAACAGTAAAAACTACAGAAAAGTGAAACTCCCAAGCAGAAAAGTTGAATGTACTTAATGATGTCAGAACCAACAATATATAGATGGTTGAACTCAGCTCTTTCATGTTTAAAATAACCTTCAAGAGAATTGTAATAATCCTGTTTTAAAACAAAGGCATGCAGGGGTCTTCAAACTTGGCAATTTTGTGACTTGAGGACTTCAACTCCTAGAATCCCTCAGCAGCAAAGCTGGCTGAGGGATTCTGGGAGTTGAAGTCCACAAGTCACAAAATTGCCAAGTTTGAAGACCCCTGGACAGGGTCTCTTTCAAATGACCATTAAAACCTTGCTTATCAGGAGTGAATTGTACAAGAGCTTAGAAAGTGCCCATTATGGGCAGATACCTCTGTGGAAGTCAGGTGCCTTGACTCCTCTGTAGTAAAGGCCAAAAAAAATCATGGAGAGCAGTGACCAACGACAAAGAGGGCAAGGGGGCAGTTTACAGTAGACTAAAGTGCCCAAAGATGCTGGGTAGATCCCATTCCTGATGAATTCACAACCACATTGTCAGTAAAACATTCAGTATTTTATTCATAACAAAAATTGTGTCAGGAGAAGGAACACATTATTTCAAAAATGGAACAGTTAATGCTGACTTTGAGCTGACATTAAGCTATGGGCTGGTGAGGAAAGAAAACCTAGTGAGGATTTGTATATGCTTGCAATCAGAAGATAAAATCTTACCAGTCTCAAGGATCCAACAGCCAACTTTTTTAAATAAAATAAATCAAGCAGTTTATTGACCAGCCATGCTTCATAGAAAGGGATTTAAAAAGAAATATCAACTCTAGGATTCTTATTCAAATAGCATCAATTGATTACTCTGTCAATTTTAATGACATTCTTAAAACCATTTATATTAGTTTTCTAAATAGCTGTTTTCCATTGATTTGACAATAATATTATCTGTATGAAGTTTTGTATTCAGTACGATGTTTTATGGCATCGAGTGCCATGCAGCAATAAAAGGTTTGATGTATTTCAAGTACCGTCTTGAAACTGTGGCCTTTGATCCTGATCTTGCTTTATAAATTGATAAAAATATAAATTAAAGTACAGATTAGATTCTCAGATTAATATTGTCCCTATTGCAAATGTAATTTCACTCCTTATGATGATTGATGATTCCAGTACAATTTACAATCATAGGGAAATCAGAAAAAAAATAAACAAATATTTTTTTAAATAAATGGAATGTGGAAAAAGAAATAAGATAGATTTTGTCGACCCCAAACCAGTTCATTCTGAAGCCTGTAACAAATGTATATTTAATAGCTAAACAAATGATAGTGTTGTTCTCCAGATATAGTTGAAGTTTCAAATCCTGTCATCACCGTTAGTGCTCAGATTAATTTGGCCCATTTGATCAAAACTGGCGAAACGTTTTATAACACATCATTGTCATAGATTAATCAACTAATCTGGCACATAGATCAATCAACTAATCTGGTTGCCTAAGACCATGATGCACTTAACAGCCAGAATTGTTCTGAATTAATCATGCATAGATTTAAACTTGTTTAATAAATAAAAAATACACTATATACTATAGTCCCAATTAGGATTTGGAATCCTAAAATATTTAAGGACATTAGCTTGGGAAAGTTGCTTTATGCCCTTAAATTCTTGCAAATATTTAAATAGAATTTAACCATTCATCTTTCTATTGTCAAAATATGTGGGGAACACACTGAGAAATGGCTACCATGCCATGGTACATGAGCAACATTTATTGAAGAATGAATTCTTTTCTTTCTTTTTATTTTTTTGAACTTCCACATGAATTATGGTTTCTTCAGCTGGTTCTTTTCTATCTTGGCATGAAGGACTTCTTTTCCTTTCCAGCTAACCTTAAAATGGCCACGACATACCATAGCATTCTCAGTAGACTGAAGTCTCTTACTTCTGAGATATTTAATAAAACAGGAGCCCTTTATCTTTTAAGGCTGTTCATTTTAGGAACTACATTCCAGAAAACATCTAAAGCTGCTACCCTTATCTTCAAATCCCATTTCAAAACTTACTTTTTTTTTAGTGTTTTCTATGCTTTGCTTCCTCTCCCATAACTAAGCCATAGCCAAGTTTTAAATATTATTAGAATAATCACATGCATTTTCTCTCATTTTCCCATTTTTTTAGGTACAATTTTACACTGGAAGGTAGTCATGGCATGTAGTTCCTTGTATTTATAAAAAAACAACAACACCATAGTTCAGTTTTCTGGGATATGCTTTACAAAAGACTGATGAGACTTAAGGAAGCCTTAACCAGAGATTTGTTTTTAGGTAGCATGGCTACAAGGCAGTTATTATCATTTTGCACAACTATTCACTGTGGTGAGATGCTTCCAGATGGATAATTTGCAGAACTGGCAATCATGGATGTCTTTTTCTATCCTTAATAGTTGTTTCTCTGGTGACAAGATAGAAGTGATTTGAAAAGACAAAATAGTTTACAAATGAAACATAAGGTTATGTATTATTCCCCCCCTCCTTAAAATTCTATGAATAATGCAGATAGTCACATAACATAGACGTATATCCACCAAGAAGCTTCCAGATTGAACTTTCTCCATTTCACTGGCAGAATCCAAGGGTCGCCATGACATTGCTGCTACTGGTAAACAATTGGGAACGAAACATCCATGTGGCATATTACAAATTATTCAAAGATCTATCGGAAGAGTCAACTTTACCATCTACAGTACTCCTCCTCTAAAGTTCTATACACACTGGTAATGTAAATAATAATAACATCAGTAATAGTATCAATAGTATTAGTAGTTAATTAATTAATTATGTCCATCAAGTCATTTTCAACTTTTAGTGACCACATAGATAAAATTTCTCCATGATAGTCTGGTCTTCCATCTGTGCAGCCCCTATAATTGAGTCTATCCAACTTGCTGCTAGTCATCCTCTTATTTTCTTTCCTGTCACTTTCCCGGGATTCCCTTTTCCAGAGAGCTGGATCTTCACATAATTTGAGCCTGGTCATTTGTTTCTCAAGTAAGAACTCTGGTTTAATTTGTTTGATGTTCCATTGGTTTGCTTTCTTGGCTATCCATGGTATTCTCAGGAATCTTCTCCAAACCAAAGATTAAAAGCATCCATACTCTTCCTATCCTGCTTCTTTAAAGTTGAACTTTTGCTTCCATAAAGAATCACAAGGAAGATCATGGCTTGCACAATTTTGATCTTTGTAGGCATAGACACATTAAAGCATTTAGATATTGGTTCCAAGGGTTTTGTTGCCTTACCAAATGCTAACTTTTCCACAGCATCATATGTTTTCGGATAATTGGTGAGGCCACATAACACATTAAATTAGAAGGGATATTATTGTATATAATTAGTATTACTTCCTGAATTCTAGAACCAAAGTTCCTCTGACACAGATTTTCCTGGCATGTAAGATCCCATTGTCAATTCGGGTTCATTGAATTACCCAGAACATTATCAGTTGGTACTGAAAAAAATGTAACTTTTCAGTACCCCATTAACAGATTTCATATTTGTGAATTTGGGTTTCCTTTTTCCTTTGTATTGCAAACACTAAGGTGCAGATAATATTATTCCATTTTAAACGGCTGATCAATAAAAACTACTCCACCATAGAACAGCCCCTACATTTAGAACAAAAAATGTCCAGCATCCCCAGAAAATGGAATGAACAACTAAAAAAAAAAAAGATTGGTTGTACTTGCTGATGAAAGCAACTAGAATTTCAAAAGGGAAATTGCATCCATAATTAGTGGGAATGTTGAGTTCGAATCTTGTTCTCCTTATCTCTGGAAATCAGAAAATGCAGATGAGGAGAAACAATGGTAATGAGAAGGTAATCTCCAGCTTCAGCTTTTCTTCAAACATAAGGGGAGCCACTATCTAGATTATAATATCAGTGTTGGTAGAGAGATGTCTAATTTTTCTTCTGCCTGTTGATTTCTAATGGAAAATCTTAAAACCTCACAAACACAAAGATGTGCTTCCTCCATTTTGTTCAGGGCTTTGATGGATATGCTGGGGAAGTATGCTTAAAAAAATGGTTCTAGGCAAAAGAAATATTTGGAGCGGGACAGAAATAAAGCTAGATTTAATTTAATTTCCAAGTTAATTAAATTTGAACTAGTTCCTTACAGTAAATGTGATTATATCCCATAATTTTCAACTTGTGTTGTACTAAAAAAAAAAAATACAGATTGTGGTAATGTTAGGGGCTCAAGGGATCATCTTTAAAATGGATTGGGAAGAAGAAGGCTTCAAACAGTCCAGCAGTTTCAGATTGTGCATTTCGGATAGATTGCCTCATGGAGACGGGAGAAAGGCAACAGTTCCTCAGGAAAAGGCCATTGTGGTTGAAAAACTAATGTTGGAAATGTTTTTTTTTTAAAAAAAAAAAAAAACCACCTTCCTGGCTGAAACAATTTAAAGTCCCCTGTGAAGTAAAACAACTTTGAACCTTTAATATCAAGAATGCTAGACATGGATCTTAAGTAACATATCTATGCTTGATCATAAAATTTAAGGTTAAGATTCAATCGGGTTTCCTCTTTCTTCTCGGACTTGTCCTTCAGTAGAAGAAATGTGAGAGTTGAAAGGTGGCAGAAGTTCTTTTCCAGCCAGAGAAATATGGAAACTGCTTCCAGGCTGATTTTCATTGTTCAACATGCTGTGCCTTGCAGATCCAAATCTCACAGCACAGGTAGTGCTTTGAAAGAACAGCACATACTGGCTTGAAACAACTTTGCATTCCCAGGAGGAAACACAAAAATCAGCATAAATCTCGTTGGGAGAATGTAGCTGCCTGTTGTGCATCTCAAATTAATGCTAAGAAGTCAAGGGAAGAGCTTTTTTACCTCACTATTCATACATATATATTCCCTCTGCTCCCACTAAGCAAAGGTATTGATAATATTCATAGAAACCCAATAGACAGTAACAGAAGGATTTTGAATTTGAATACAATGTACCAACCAACATCCATTTATATTAGTTTGAGATTTCTTGGTTAAAAAGAAGCTAGAATTTTAGGAATAAAGGCATAGAATGCATGGAAGTTATTGCCCAAAATCTTTCAAGTTTTTAGCATTCACAAATATATCAACCAGTACACTTTCAAGAAAATATACTTGCGGTACCAGATACTGCACGTGTTTGCACATATACATACCTCCACTTTTCTGCAGCACTACCAAAGTCTTCTTTCTTCCCATGATGCCAAATTTGTGGGTGAATGTGTGTGTTTTAAGAAAGAAAGACTTTTTCATCCCACACAAAGATCTCTTTTTAAATTGTACAAAAGATGCAGTTCCACATGGCTTTGGAATAAACTGACAATCAAGTGGCCATTCCAAACGTGTGTAGAATTGCACTGGACAATGAATAAATGGGCAATAAAAAGCCATGTCCCAGGAATAAGAGATTGTTTAGGCTGGAACAAGTTTAGTTTAGTTACATGCAAGTATGATTAGGGAGGCATGCATCCATTTTGATATGTGAGAGGAAAAGGGGTACAGCAGATACAGTATGCTGGAAGGCAGTTGGTTTGAACCACAGACACCACCATTTTATTTTCATTTGAAGGAACAGGGAACACAACTGCTGTGAATCTGAGAGCCAGTTTGGTCTAGTGTTTAAGACACCGAGTTAGAAACCAGAATATCATGAGCACAAATCCTGCCTTAGCTTTAGCCAAAGGTGACTTTGGGCCAGTCACTCTAACTCAGCCCAACCCACTTCACAGATTTGTTGTTGTGGGGAAAATATGAGGAGAAGGAGATATGTTGGGTATATTCATCACCTTGGGTTTTTTATAAAAACAATAAAGGCAGAATAGAATAGAAATAAATAATAAATTTGATCCTACAGTTTCAGTTGCTTGTCTGTACTTCCATTAAATTTGGTCAAGCAACATGTGTATAAAATTGCTATTACAAAGGTATCATTGTCTTCCATTGTAGCTCCCCCCCATGTCTCTGACCTTGTAGAGCCCAAGTAGGCAATCAGTGGTCCCCCAAATGTGGCTGAACTTCACTTTCCAGCAGTCTCATTAAGCACTGCAGGACCAGTAATGAGAGATGCTGGGAGTTGTAATCCAAGAACATCTGAAGGAGCACAGTCTCTATCTTCCATTTTTAAAGCAGTCTTCTCCAATTGAATGTCTTCTGGACTTCAATTTCCAGAAGATGCAGCTGATATGCTATTTCTTCTTCAGTAAAGCTGGAAATGTTGACACTTTCCCACATTCTTCATCATGTTTGCTTCTTCAGCATCTTCCTTGTTTCTTGTTGGCCTTGCCCAAGTTTTTTCTCCTTGTCCCCTTAATTGTGGCCTGCTAGTCTGTCATCTTATAACTGTTTGTATAACTAATGCTCCACCTCTCTGCTTTATATTCCTCTATTATTCTTCCTAGGATCTTACTGCATACAGTAAATATCAAGCACTGCTACCCACATTTCTCTAAAAAAACCCAACCACACATATTTGATGTTATCTTCTCTACAATTCTAACCTTTAAGCTTTGTTTACAACAAACCACTAGATCAAGGCAGGATATTCTTAGCCTACAGGATGCACATTGTCAACCAGCCCTATTTTTGTTATCATCAGAGAAGTTCCAGATACCACACCAGTGAAATAAGTGGAATATTTCTGATATTTAACTGTGTTTTTTGATAGGGAGTTTCAAAAAGTAAAAATCTTCACCACACATCTATTGTATCCCTTAAATTCTTCAAGCCCTTAAATACTAGTTTTTATCTCCAATTCCTCCCTAATTAATCCTAATAAAGATGGAGAAAGGTTATTGGCTTTAACTAAGGGTGCTACTTTAGGGAAGGGCAAGGCTGAGCAATTGGGAGGGTTTTTTTTGGGGGGGGGGGTTGGCCTTAAAGTAACTTTTAGGATTTATAATTGGATCAAGTGCTCCATGTAGTTTTGAGGGACTTTAGTTTGACCGTCTAAGAAAGCCATTTTTGGACCACCTCCATGTAGCAAATCCAAATACTTTCTTCTTCTCCCCCTGACCTCTATTGTTTTAAAAGAGATCCTTTTAATATATCATGTTCACTGTGAATCTCCCCTCAGCTGGTTGTTCTTTATAAACACTTTTCCAACCATTCTACTAAATGTTTGTGTGAGAGACACAGTGTCCTCCTAGATGAATCCGTCCCTGCCCACTGTTCTCTCTGAGCACCTCCGCTAATTCAGTAACTTTCAATATTTTTTGTACCTTGCTGACAAGCCATGCTACCTTTCTGTTAAGAGTTTTCTTCCCTTCAGGCAATCCCATAACTCCAGCTGCCTATTCCTAGTAGTGACTGTTTATCTCATCAGATACAGACTTATCTACAGCAAATAAGGTGAATCATCTTATCTTTCTTCTGAAGTTTTCCTCTCCTCATAATTTCTTTGGATAATTACAATGAAAACCAGAAACTTTTCTTCTAGGATTGTTAGATAAAGAATTGGGGGGAGGGGAAGAGAAATTGTACTTTGTTGCTGTAGATGTTGACAGTTGCAAAAATCTTATATGTCCAAAAATTGAAAGAAGCATTAACCCCCACAATGGAGGAATGGATTGAGGAGATGATGGAACTAGTGGAGATGGCAATGGAGTTAACTGCATTAATTAGGGACAAAATGTAAATAGTTTTATGGTTCTTTTGAAACCACTTCTGGACTACTTGTATGAAAGGGGGGGATAAAATTTTGACCTTGGACTTTGATGATTAAATGGGCTACTGGCTTGTAGTTACTATTTGGCATAAGTTAAAAGTTGATACTTTAACTTTATTTAGGTAATTTACTGCATTGAAAAAAAATAGGAAGCTACTGCTTTTTGTTTTTTTCCTCTTTCCTTAGTTTATCTTCTCTATCTACTTTCCTTCCTATTCTTTCCATTGTCTTTATTTTCATTTGTATTTTATATTAAGAAAAATATTTTAATAAAAATATATTTTAAAAAATTATTTTGATATTACTACCCAAAAAAGATGAACACAGAGAGAATCTTTTTCTTTTTTCTTAGTGGAAAAATATTTCATGTTTTGTTTCCACATTGAATCCACCACCAAAAGGTGATGTCACTTCTCTGTGTGCAACCCTGCAAGAAAAAAAATATACAGGATAGCTCATTTTTTTCACCCTTTTGCAAATCCTCTTTTTTCATATTTTGGCCATTTTTTTGTCTTGACTACAGCAATCTTCTCCTGTCTAGTCCTATGTTATCATCCCTCACCCACTTTCCTTTTTTTCATTGCACTCACATAGCATACCAGACCAAATAATTCCTTCATCAACCTGATCTAATCCATATTACTTAAATATCTAGATCAGCTTTATTTATTTACGTAGTTAGTTAGTTGAAAGATTTGTATGACTGATTCTCTTAAGCAATTCTAGGCATCTCACAATAACAATAACCCTTCCCAACTGGATGTCCTCTAGATATGTTAAACTCTCCAAATCCTCAGACCATCTTTTGACAAAAACTGCCTGCCAATTCAGGAGATCAGGTTGGGGAGACAGTGTTGGTTCTATCCTATCCCAAACATTCATGCCTCCTGTAAGTTTTGCTTCTCCAATTCCCAGATCTCCTTTGTGATGTAATTTTCTGATGTTTCCATCTTTTCTTCCATCCATTTTTTTTCCACAAAAGCTTGTAAGTTTCCCTATTTATCACAGCTTTCTCCAAATATTCAGCTTTCCAACTGGGAATGTTGGAAACTATAGTCCCAACACTTGCGAAGATGCAGCAGATAGCCTTGTTATATCTAATTGAAATAACATGTTACTTTCTTCTGGTTGAAGTCTTTAGATGTGGGAACTTTTCTTCTCATATGATATGTGGGAAAAAAATCCGGTCTTTCAAAGGTTGTTGGGCTACATCTTTCATATCCCATGACTACTATCAATGATGGCTGGAATTATGTGGTTTTCCATAGTACCATAATATGCAATAATCCTTTTTGAAGTTTCTTAAAATGCTTAATCCTTGGGCTTCCATATAAGAAAGAGATTCATCCATAGAGATCATGCTATACTATGGTCAGGAATGATGTAAAAGACAACTGTTGAATCCCCCTGATGTGTGTTGGGGAGAAATTGTGTATGTTGCAGTATCTCCATCTTTACCTCATTGATATTAGGCCAATTCATGTGTGATGACCAACCTGGTTCAAAGAAAGCATAGAAAATCATGGATCCATATATGATGGCCCCATTCCCAAAGTCCCTAGTATGTGCTATCTTACTTTCTCAGACAGTAAGACTTCATTAACTGGCGGAAATTAAAGAAAGATTCTATGCATGAGTTCTTGAATATAAATGGAACACCCGAAGCAATCAAGTGAATGCAAGAACCCACAATTCACATACACACTCGTATGACTTGGTAGCTTAGCTTAATAAGGTCAGGAACAGGAAGAATGGGGTTAAGCAAAAGAGAAGTACTAGCATACACCTTTTCTGTGCCCCTACATACATTTGCACTGCTGCCAAAATCCATCCTTAAAATGCATTTTATGCATTTTAATAACAGTTCACATTTATTCCCCCCACTGAAAAAACCATCCTAGGGAGGATTGGAAACATCTTTATGGATTTTATTAAAATAAGAAACTCAGACCAGACCCCAAAATGTCACGGGAATCCACAGGCCCTTTTTTTCTTTTTTTTCTTTTTCAATTTTTTTTAGGCCAGAAGTGCAACCCCCATCAAACCCAACATTCCCACCCCAGATTATTACAAATTAAAAAATACCTCCATACCCCTGTGTCTCTAGGGAGCACATTGGCTGTGCCTGCTTTCCCACAGTAATAATACTAGTCATAAAAAATTTCCCGAAACCCTGTGTGCCCAGCATCCCCACATGCTCCAAAGGTGGGGCAGGGTGGGAGTGGGGATCCTGGCACCACTATGACCTCCCATTTCTTTATTTAATTTATTTATTTTGTATATCCCAATGGATGAAAATAGAATTTTGACGGAAAGCAGCTCAAAATAAGACTTTTTTAAAATCCCTTTCCCATTCCACTTGGGTTTTATTCTTCTTCCTAAAGATTATTCCCATGACGTTGAAAGGAAAATGTCCTCCCTTCCTTTGTCACTTTCATTGTTCCTTTTCTTTTCTTTCTTTCATTCGTTTCAAAGTAAAACAGCAGGTAGTTGGATACAGAAACAGCCCCATCTGTATAAAAAAAGTCTCCAATGTAAAGGGAGTATGATAGAAAAATAAGAAAAGGGGAGAAGAAAAGAAAAGAAAAGAAAGGGAAGATCAGGCAGAAGGTGAGAGCAGTGTCTTGTTTCGCAGAAGGAAAAAAGACGAGAACATAAAAAGCTAACTTGGTGAGAACCAAAGGTATCTACTGGTGGAGGCTTGGGATCCAAGATCTGCCATGGTGGTGGAAAGACCTGTGTTTGTTGTTTGTTTTTAAAGTGAGGAGAGAGGAGCTGTTCCTCAACATATTCCTCACTGCATATACTAATCCATTGCTGCCCTCCCACCACAGAATTACTCCCCCTTTCCTCAGACTGTGGCTGTCATATCTGTGTCTCTTGGACATTTTCTTTAGAGCTGCTCTTAAATAAAAGAGGTTCATGGATGGAATTGAGCATGGGGTTCTTGGAGCACGTGAGGGGTCCACCGCCACTATTGTTGTTGTAATGGGCCTTGAAAGCAGCATAGTGGTTGAGGTGGTCATGCTCAATGGCAGGAAGTGCAAGATGGCTGTCACCAGGAGCTCCAGCTGCTGCAGGCAGCTCATCTTCAACATTGATGATCTCAATAGTGCGGGTAGGTCCATGATGCTTATGAAGCTGGTGCTGCTTACGAAGTTTGTAGAAGACAATAAGCATCACAGCAGCCATGAAGGTAATGGCTACAAAACAGCCAATAATGATCTTTGTAGTTTTCATCACATCATCCAAATCTTTCATGCCATTCTCTGTGACATCAGTGATGGGGATAGTAAATGGCTTCTCAGTGCTGCGTGTGCTACGAGGAGTAAGTGAAGTAGTGGAATAAGTCATGCCCCAGCCTTGGGAAGGTGTCGGTCCAGGTTCCTTCTTTGTGGGAATTGATTCTTCTTGACCAGGATCCATGGTCTCCACAGTTACAGTAGTGAAGTAAGTATAACCTGTAGTGGCTGGATCCACAGCTGAGACATTGAGTGTGGCTGAAGCAGTGGTGTTACCAGCTGAATTAGTGACCATACAGGTGTACTGCCCAGTATCTTGGACTGTCACATTGGTGAAGTTGAGTGTGCCATCATGAAGGACAGAAATGCGCACCCTATAGGAACCATGTGTCATCAGTGTGCCATTGGGTGTGAGCCAGTTCACTGATGTCATGGAGGTCCCTGTTCGGCATTTTAATTCAGCAGCCATTCCCTCAGTCACATTAAGATCAGTTGGAGGCTCCACTATAACAGGGGCATAGCAAGTAAAATGGCTTTGATCCAGCTCTCCAATATATCGCCCTTTCAGGTTTGGTGGGGCATGGCACCGGGCACAGCAGGTAGTGTTGTTGGGCACTGTCTCTTTGAGCCACCAACTGAGCCACAACACATCACAATTGCAATGCCAAGGATTATGATTGAGGTGGACACGTTCTAAGCGGTGTAAAGGGGTAAACAGATCATGGGGCAAGGACATCAAATTATTATGGGACAGATTGAGCTCTTCCAATGACTTAAGGTCATCAAAAGCATTGCGTTCAATGGTGGCCACTTGGGCATGCATCAACCACAACTTGCGAAGGCTAGTCAGACCTTGGAAGGAGCCTGGCCGTATCATGTCCAGGCGATTTCCAGAAAGCTCAAGTTCTTCTAGCCGCACTAAGGCTGTCAAATTTGGAATATCCTTAAGGTTGCACATGCCCAAGTTCAGGTACCTCAAATTGACCAAGCCTTCAAAAGCTGCTTCTGAAATATACTCCAACTTCTTGAGCTCTCCGAGGTCCAGACGCCGCAAAGAAGGGACTCGATTGAAGGCATAAGAAGGAATGCTTTCAATGGGATTGTTCCTCAGCCATAGCTCCCGCAACTTGGAGAGGTACTCAAAGGCCTGTGTGGGGACAGTGGTTAGCCGGTTGTCAAAGAGCTCCAGTGTATTGAGGTTGGGCAAGCCGTTGAAGGCACCAACCTCAATCTTACGGATGAGGTTCTTGCTAAGTTGTAAAATCTCAAGATGACGAAGATGCTTGAAAGTATCAGTCTTTATCACCTGGATGTTGTTCTCCTGCAGATTGAGGTACCGTGTGTTGATTGAAATGCTCTCGGGCACTTCCACCAGCTCCCGGCGTGTACAGATGACCCGGCTGGCTTGGTTGCTGCAGGAACAAGCAGCTGGGCAGGAGGTGGGGGAGGCTCCACCCAAAACAAATGATGGCAGCCAGAGGGAGATGAGAACAAGATGTTTCCAAATCATTCTAGAGATGCCGGGGGCCAGCCAAGGCTTCCGAGTGCAGCGGCGGGTGGCCATGTCCAAAGCTCATGCTTCAGTGAACAGCACGTTTGATGCTCAGATCTTCAGAAACTGGGAAGAAGAAAAAAGAGAAATAAGGCTCCCAAACCAGATATATTTATAATTAGAAGCACTGGAGTTCAGGAGTTATTCAGTGAAATGGATTCTGGGCAGTTCAAGACACAGATAAAGATTTCTTTCTATACCACTTGATTAATTTACAGAATTTATGGAATTACTGCAAGATGTAGGGATGAAAGGCCACTGGCCTAGATGGGTGGTTCTAAAAAACAAGTATTAAAATAGCTTTCTCCAAGCTACTCTCAAACAATTTCATTTCTGCAATCACTTCATCTTTTTCTATGGCTTTCTTGAGGATCTCACCTCTACAATTTGTGTCTATGACACTGAGACTCCTTGGCCCTGGTTGTCTTCTCTTTTTACTTTATCTCAAGGCAACCATTTACTACCTAAGTTGAAATTTTTGGAGGCTATAAAGTGAGTGCGATCATATCACACCTGATATATAGAGACAAAGTTTGAAATTAGATAGATAGATAGAT
>JAEANM010009844.1:0-16138 GCA_017656035.1 Myanophis thanlyinensis
ACTTACAAAATTTTCAAGTTACAAAACGGCTTCCGGAACGAATTAATTTCGTAAGTAGAGGTACCACTGTATTTATAAGAAGCTAGGATGATGTCCAAATATCAATAGTTGTGTCTTAATATCATTGGGCAAATAGAAGAATGTCAAAGCAATTTCAAGAGGACTACAGATTCCACTGCTAATAAAGGCTTCGTTTATGTTAACATTTTCCAATTTGATTGCCCTTCACACATATTGCAAGTCCCAGAAATCTTACTGATAATCCTGGGAACTATAATCCCCAAACCTCTAGAAGTAGCACTTTCAGAAACCTTGCTCTTAAGACTTAGGGAACCAGCTTTGATCAGACTGAAAACACACTGAAAAACTGGACATCTGCATCTCTGTGCAGCCATTTCCTTATAAATAAAAAATTAATCCATGCCTATTCTATGCAGATTTTGTTTCTGAATTCATCTTGAGTTTTAAAACAAAACTTCAGTTCAGATCCTGATATGTATTTTATGAAATTTTAGAAACGTAAAGAAATATTATTTAACAAGCAGTATGTTGGATCCAAAATTGCCACAGATGCCACTGTAGCTGATATTTGTTTTCTTCTTGTTATACAGTTCTGTTATGAAGGAGTGATCTATTTTCCTTGAGTACAAGTGAGTCTTAGAGGCAGAAGGGGAAAAAAAATGATGAATGGACTCCTGCTCAGAAGACAAATATGCTACAGCAGTGACAAAGAAATGAGTAGCAAATCAGAGATTTTAAATGGCAAGCCTTATGAAATAAAGTACGTTGGTAATTTTTTTAAGGATTAAGGCAAATTTGCACCAATAAAAATTCTGTATTGTTGAATGAAAATAAGCGAAATTACAGGAAGCTATATTATATTATTATTATACCTCCAAGCCATATAATTTGGTCAACAAGATCAGTACTGTACTCTGTCTGGGAACAACACTGTGGTATTTCACCAGAGAAGTTATGAGAAATATCAAAAATTAAGCCTAACTTCTTTTTCTTTAGAAAAATAGATATTCCAGTATTGAAATATGGCCCTTCCTAATTGCTAATTATTAAAGCAGCCTAACTATGTAAGATGGAAAAATGTATAGTTTGTGCTGTAAACCAGGAGTCTCCGACCTTGGCAACCAGCTGTAAACTATAAGCTATGGTTTAGACATAAACTTACCATCTGAACATGGCTTAGTCTATCATCAGTGCAGCATGTATTGTAAGCAATTTATGGAAATTCAACTGACCACTTTTCCATTACTCTCCACTGTGTGGTCATGTAAAATGTCCAGTGGAAAAGTTGGACTGGATACCTATCAAAAGGAAAATGTTTGTATGTGATGGGATGCAACCAGTTTTACTAAAGGTTCAGTGAGCATGTACTTCACTGCTATGTGGCTTCAAAACTGCAGTTACTGAACTTACCAGAGGCAGCTCAGATGAGTAGGAAGGCTGCAGAGGCACTGATTCTCTTGGGAACTGAATCTTTCTCCCACCTAAGCAATGGGATGGTGCTTTCCAAAGTAGAGTTATTCATGGGACTGAGGACACGCTCATGATGTCTACCTTTCTCCTTCAGCACCTCCATACCAGCTTTCAGTACTTATTCCTTGAGATGATCACTACATTCATGGTAAGGTCACTTGACTTTGAAATATGCTAGTATGTTGCTGTTTCTTGTGGTGTTTGACTGGAAAAAAATCAAATAGTGCTTTCCTTTCACAACATGGGAAATAATTTTATTTATTCATCAATGGGAAAGGAGCATAAGAATATCTGACTAAAAATAAATGCATACATGAGATGTGATATCATATTCTTCTCAATATGAAGCAACCATTTTTTTTACTGAACTTGTATAGAATCGTTTTAGACTTTAATTGTCAAGTGTTCAAACTTGTGTAAGAAAGCTTCAGAAAACTAGCAATTTTGAACAATCTCAGAAAGGTGAAGAAGAGACAGAACTTTTTTTCCATCTGACTTGACTGTTAAAAAATTGGTTTAGTTTCTACTTTTTTGCAAAATTTACATAAAGTGGAGCCAATGTACTGAAGAAATCCAATGCAGGTAACAATCAACATCATTTTACAAAGACCATTTTAGAAGAACCTGCCAAAGAAGCATTACAGTAATTAACTCTGATTGACAGAATCCAGCACATTCTTGCATCTCTGAGCAGTTAAAATCCATCCAAAATAAATAAATAAAAATAGAAGTTGATATGCTTCACTGCTTTGGGACCTTGAAGTTATAGCCAACATCTACAATCCATAAAGATAATAGGCTGTCCACAAGAGAGAAGAAAGGAAAACAACTAAAGCATAAATTCTGATGAATGTGGCAGCCAAAATCAGAATCTGTAGCTTACTTGTGAGAAACAGAAAATTTAATAAAAGCAGAACATATTTTTGCTTGTCCTGGGGCTAATGAGAAATACGAGAAGACCTCCAACTCTCATTCTGTTACAGTTTGAATTTGCCAGTCTTAAATAGTCAAGTTGTCCTATTTTGCTAAGACATCCTTTCCTCTGGACTTTTTGAGCATTTTACTAGATTAAGTGTGGAAAGTATGTGATTTCAGTACTTGATTCAAGACCAAACATATGAAAACTAATTGTCAAACAGCATGATCAAGCTTCTTAATTATATTAAATCAAGAAAACTAGTGACCAATCAGCCTGACACCAATACCTGGGAAGATCATGAAAAAATAAGCAATGGATCTATAAACACTGAAAGTAAGCAACGTTATTACTAGAAGTCAATATTGTTTTTAAAAAACAGATCATGCCCAGTACTCTTCAACATCTTCATAAATGATTTAGATAAGGAAAAAGAAGGGAAATTCATCAAATTTGCAGATAACATCATGCTGGGGTAAGTGTAAGACCACACTTGGAATACTGCATCCAGTTTTGGTCACCACAGTACAAAAACAGAAAAAAAGTGAAAAGAAGAACAACTAAGATGATTAAAGATTAAAACATATAACGAATAGTTGCAAGATTTGCATTTTGCTAGTCTAGAGAAAAGAAGGACTGGGGGGACATGATAGCAGTAGTCCAGTATTTGAGAGGCTGCCACAAAGTGGAGAGGGTCAAGTTATTTTCCAAAGCACCAGAAGGCAGGATAAGAAATAATGGCTGGAAACTAATCAAGGAGAGAAGGAACTTGGAATTAAAGAGAAATTTCCTAACAGTGAGGACAATTAACCAGTGAAACAACTTGCCTTCAGAAGTTGTGGGTGCTTCATCACTGGAAGTTTTTAAGAAGAGACTAGACAGTCACTTGTCTGAAATGGTATAGGATCTCCTGCTTGAGTAGGGGGCTGGATTAGAAGACCTCCAAGGTCCCTTGCAGCTCTATTCTGATTCTGATTGAAAAGCTTTTGATTTTCCACAAATGATCAGGTTTCAGGTCCTAGGCCTTCAAATCAAATATTATCAGTTTATCATATCATATCATATCATATCATAATCATATCATATCATATCATATCATAAATATTGTATTTTATCTTTAAATCCTTGACCATTTCTGATCCAATGCCTTTGACACTAGAACATTTGGAGCAATAGAACAGATGCTACTAAACAAGGGGAGTAGGTTCTGCTTAATCATGACTATTTGATTATTTCTAAGACTTTTCTGACTTTCTTTTTTGCTTAGTGGTACCTATTTTTCAGCTAGAGAGAAAGTTGTCCCATCCCATACATCTCATTACATAAATTCAAAAGATGAACATGCAGATAGGTAACCAAAGGATCAATAAAAAAGAGTCTGGAAGAAAGTAGGTGCCAGAAGTAATTGACATAGTCACAAAATCAATGTGGGGTTATTAAGGCAGCTAGCACCCAGTCTTCTTTTTCTATGCTGCAAAACTCTGTTTCATTCCTAAATCTGATTCCCCCTTTTTTTTGCTTATTTTACTTTATGAGACTACTAAAATTTTACTATTTTTATTATAATTGTATTGTAACAGAACACATGTAATTGTTAGACAGAACATTTCATTAATATGTGCTTCTCTTTCTGATATTAAGAAAAATACCATCAAAGTTTTTCACTATTTCATTAAAAAAAAAAAAAACAGGTGAATACTGTAGAACTTGGATACTATCTAGTTGTCGAGCCTACAGAACTAATGAATTGTTTTCAGGCAATTCACAAGAAAATATCTATAGAAGTGTTATATAACATCACATAATTTTCAAGGAGAATTAAAGAAAAGGAAATGAACAGCACTGTACACAGATATTATCACAAAAGGACAATATTTATTTGTAACTTAACTTTGATGGGAAAGTGAATTACACATACAAGCTATAATCTGGGCTACAATTCACCGCAAACATTTTGAGGATGCCTAGCTTGGGAAGTAGAATTACTGACCAACTTAAAGTGACTATCATATCAAATTTTCTGGAAATAAGGAATGATTATTTGACTGGTATGACAATTATCCTTAAAAAAAAGGTTTTGAGCCCAAAAAAACACTACTTTTTATTAACTTATTCAATTAATACAGGATTAATATTTTCAATGTATTTAATTATTTCCAGCTTCTATCACATTTTATATTACAATTTTTCAAAGAGTTCCCAAAAGACGCAGTCAAGTCTTTGCATATAGCTGCTGCATGCAGAAGTGGGTTTTCAAATTTTCTAATAGACTTAATGGTACCAGAAAATCTAGACTGAGGAACAAGAAATGCAGTGCTATCGCTGGATGTAGATAGTTAATAAATGTACTTGTTTCCTTCAGAATGATCCTTGTGCGATCCAGAGCCCATACAAGAAGAAAATATAAAGGCATTTGTAGAGGTTATTGTTATGGTTGTTCAGGTGATTAATAGGTATAATATGAATTGCAATACTATGCAATTCAATACTATGAATTCAATACTATGAATTGCAGTTGCAACAAGATGAAGGAAGGTGATTTTATATCTTGGATGTGAATATAGAAATTAAGACAGGTAAGGTCTGGAGTCAACTGTAATAGAATTGATAGTTGAGAAATTGCACCTGACTTCTGATCTGTTTGTTACTTGCATGAATTCAAATAAGATCCTCAGTATTATTGTTCAGATAAAGTCTTGCATGATATTTGAATAAGAACCCCATATAACAAAATAAATGTTTGCCGAAAACAGTTCTAAGAATATACTTTGTCTGTTCAATGGAAATTGCAGTTGGCTCGGGACAAATCTAATTAACTGGTGCCATTACTATTTGTTAATAATGCTTGAAATAAACAGAATAGAAAAGTTAAGCCTTCCTTTCTTTTTTTTCTCTCTTCTCCTTTATGCAAAGCATAAAGACATAAGTTATGTAAAGGAAAAATACATACAGGGGGCATAAGTTAATTCCGTTGTCTGCATTTGCAATGCACTATCAACATTCAATATAACAACAACAAAAATATCAATGAATCATTGATTTTTAAAAAATGGAAATACCCATGCTGAAACATTCTAAGGCCAAATACCTATTCTAATCCACATGGTAAGAGCTTTCATATGATTATTAATGTAATTGTGCAAGTATTACTGTAGCAAAACACACTGCAACTTTTGCTTTTTGAATTTAACTGGATAATGATATTGCTTCCATTAGATAGATAGGTAGATGATAGACAGACAGACAGACAGACAGATTTCTGTGGACTGTTGCCGGTCCACGGACTGGGGATTGAGGACCCCTGGTGTACAAGATTGGGGAGAATGCAATATTTCTACTGCTAAAAAATGTTTGCTTGCATTTATATCTATATATAGATATATCTTATAACTTTATCAAAGGTATGTGAGTGATCATGAATGGATGAAAGTATTTAATAATGAAGTATTCATAGTCAGCAAACAATCTCTGAAGAAGCATTCATTTGAGCTAAGAATCTGCATTTTGGTTCATTTATATATAAATAAGCAATAGGTCAAAAAATAGAAAACATTTTCACTAGAAGAGCAGACAAGACTCAGACTCATCCTGACAGCATTTCAGATTCACCTGCTATAAAAATTGATACTGTATAAAAAGTTCAGAACATTTTCATAACTACACTATACTGATAGGGAACATCCAAGTAGAATTAAAAATAGGATTAAACATTGGTGATTTTTGCTTTTACATTTCTAAGTCTATAAAGACAAATTAACTGTAGAGCAGAGTTTTACAATGTCCTTTCTAGGTAATCAAGTTCAACTCACTGTTCTAGCCAATAGCTAGCCAATGTGAATCTAGATTTGACTTTACTGCATCCAGTGAATTTCGTAGGTAGCCCAGAGGTAGTAGTTTCCACATCCAAAGTATTCTGAATATTAAGAAATTTTCTTTGACATTTAACTGGAATCTGCCTTTCCATAACAATGACATTATTTTATGTCCTACAGTCTAATTATAGAAAACAGATCATGACTATTAATTATCTTATATATCTTCAACTACTTAAGAATATTAATACTCACCCAGTTGTTTTGTCTCAGTTCCTTTAGTCTTTCCTAGCAAAGCTTGTTTCTCCATCTTCTGACCAGTTTATTTTACTATCTCTTAACTACCTTCCTTACTTTATTCTGCATCTTTTTCAACTGTCTGAACCTTTCTTAAAGGATGCTGCCCTGTACTCATGTGCTATTTGATTCATGCAGCATAGAGTCGAACAGTTTCCATCTATGCTAACTATAACATTATTTTCACTCTAATTTTGTTGCAGTTTTTGAAAGCCACATTACATTGTCCAGACATCTTTAGTTTTGTTATCTATTCTAGGACTCTTGTCATGTATATTGTTATCAAACCAAGAATCCACACCCCATCTCTTCTAGAGTTTCAGTATAATTTTTAATTTGCACTCAGGGAGGGGTATATATTACTCTTCTGCATTCCTTCCACTTTTATAATATTTCCTTTATTTCTTTTATCTAAGTCAATAATATAAATTCAGGGTGCCCCAACTTCCCCAGTTATATATATGAATGCTGATTCAAAGTCTAGTCATGTAAGATTTGAAAATATAACAGCAAATATTTTTAAAAAAGACTATGCAGTTATGTTATTAGTGTAATTATACACGTTGCTTTCATTTTATAACTAACAACTGAATGCCAGCACTTTGTACTAGTAGATGCTCTTATGCCATCATCCATGATAAAACAGACATAAAATGTACTAGACTGATCTATTCAGCAGTTAATGATTCGTGAAAAATGACTGAAATAAGTGAAAACAATTTTTCAATCCAATTTATATAAAATTACTCCTGGATACTACCTTACCCTGCGCATGAAATGTCAAAGCTGGCCAATCATTCTATCTATTTTATCAAAACATCATGCACTAATGGTAAATAAGTTGTGGAAAAATCCTTCCTGTAATTGGCTTGCTGTAAGGAAGTTACTAATCTAATTACAGTGGTACTTTGGTACTTGTTAATTGGTTCCAGGAAGTGAAATGAGGACCCAAAATGATAAGTACCAAACAAATCTTTTCCATAAGGAATACTGAAGTAAATTCTAGCTTGTGCATTGAGTAACCAACAAACAATGAGTATTCGGATCAAAAATAATTGCATTAAAATGCATTGAGTACCAAATTTGGTGAGTTTCAAAGCAGGTGTACCACTGGGAGGTGATCAAGGCATGAATGATCATAAGAAGAACACTTGGCCCAGGAAAGAGGCAAAATGTGCACTAGATGAATCTGTGCAAAGCCCGCCTTCCAGTCACAGATGCTACCTGTTGCTTACCAAAGCTATGAACCAGAAAGATCTCCAAATTGACAGTCAAATGCCATTCTGTCCAGCGTCAAAGATGAAATATTGGCAACTAAACACTGATTTCAAGCTTCTTTATTGATCTCATCCGGGAAAAAAGTTGAGAGAAATTGAGAGTGACAGAAAAAAAATAGAGAAAAAAATAAAGACTTTTAATAAATAATTTCATTAGTTTCCGTTTCTCCTATCTGCTTTCTACAAATGAACTTATTAAAGTGTGAAAGCTGCTACATCCAAAAGTCTTTGATAAATATTACAATAATCTAATAAATTAACCTCAAGATTCACAAGCATGACATAATTAGGAAAATGAATCAGCGCTTAAGATGAACAACATTCAGATTGCTGTCCTCAAGGTAGTAAAATTTTTATATCTTAGTAAAGCAGTGGATAGTTCTCCTTGATCTGTCTTCTCATACAATTCATTTTTGGCAAGAAAACATATTTTTATTAGTTTCCTGCATAATTTTTTGGAAAAAGGCAATAGTAAAATAGGACATTTGGATGTCTTTCTTATAATTCATATAGTACATTATGTGACCTCCTTCTGTCTATGACTAATTTTTAGAGCTTTACTCAAAATGGTTATTATAAATATCACAGTATTTAAGCCACTGGATTTAAATTGTTATGATCTTGAGAATCTGTAGGTATCAGCTTTTTGTAACTTGATGTCTTTGGTGTGTTAGACCAAAATTGCCATCATTCTCATGATTAGAAGATAATATGATTAGAATGCTTTAATAACATTTTTCTACAGAGTGAATAAAATACGTGAATTTATATTTTTTCTCCAGGCTACCTTTAAAAGTTTTTAATTTGTTGTAAATGTATATGGTTATGTTTTGTATTTTAATTGTAGATTATTAACAGACTGCTATGAGGTATCTTGGACCAAGAAAGTGATATAAAACTGGAAAAAGCAACAGAACAATTACAATGATAATATGTCTCCCAGACTTATGTTTAGTTTCTTCTAAAGAGACCCCCATACTTTTCAATTGAGGGAGATGAGGTTGGTCCCTACAAAGGAAACAGACACATTTTTAAATTATTCTTAGGGATTGCTAAAAAGTATTTCTACAAGCCTAGCACTCAGAAAACAAGAACTGCTTGGATTTCTGGGAAATCTTTACTGCTAGTAGGCTAAGGTAATAGAATCTTGAACATTACCAAAATAATTCTGCACAAATTGTATCTAATATATTAATTAAGTGGAGTTATTCTGAGTCTTTTTTCCCCTTTCATCCACTTCCCTGGAGTCAAGAATCTCTTCTTTAATGGCCTTGTTTTCTCTTTTACTGTCTGCTCTGTGTTCTTATGATCTGTTAAGTATTCCATCATGTTGATACTGGATGATTTGTGGTGGATGTTCCATTGGAAAAAATATTTTCTATTTATATAAGCATGTGGACCAAAGATGAAATATGTATTTTCAAATCTTCTGGAGATATTGTGATATGAAATGTAATGAACAATAGTCTTAAAATGTTTCATCACTATCCACTAGTGAAACATTGTAAGGTGGTGCTAGAATGAAAAGAGAAGTATTCTTTAATAAATGTCATTGTTAACTTGATCCTGATGTCTTTGTCTTCATTATTACTGTAAATTGCTAGTTGTCAATAAACTTACCATTGCTGCTAATATATTTTGCATATTAAAAAAAGTCCTTATCTGAGATATTCCCATTCATTAATAACACAATGAAAGTACAAAAATTTTGACAGCAGGCCTATAGGTTTTGTTCTGTTTAAATAAATGCTCTCAATTTTTTTTAATCAAAAGTAACTCTAGCAATTACAGAATATCAAGAACTGAATTCTGGGGGTTTTTTCAATTGCAGAATATAACAAGAATGCAAATGGAAAACTTTACAGAAGTTCAGATTGTTTATTTAACCCCAGATCACTCAGTCTAACAAGAGCCTTATAATCTTTTCCATTACCTGATAATTATAGTTGATCTGCATCTATAATGTCATACTTTACTTACATTTATTAGGCTGTATTTATAACAGCCTAATGTAAATATGTATCAAATTATAGGAACTATGTTGAATTGGAAATAGGCAATTGGGTTAAAATAGCTATATAGAATATTAAATAATCTGACCAACATATTTATTTGGGGAGTCCTAATTTTTATGGGTTTTCTTTTAAGAATTTTCTGAGAATAAATATATGCATAATGCTCATTATACATATAATATTAATGCATAGCAGGAATAGACAAATGTATGAAGGGTCAGAGTTCAGTCTTCTAACTTTCTGGACAGGATGTGATGTTATCTAGGAAATCAAAACAATAATTCCCAGCCTAATTTACCCGACTGAATTCTTGTGATGGGAAAAAGTAAGATGACAGGTTTCTATGTCCACTCCCTTCCTTGAACTTTGCCAAAATTGGTGGTATATAATTGTCATTGTGTAGTGGTTAGAATGTAGTATTGCAGGCTATTCTGCTCAAAGCTTGTAGTTTGATTCTGCAGATTCAAGGTTGAATTAGTCTTCCATCCTTCTGAAGTAGGTAAAATGAAGACTCAGATTGTTGGGGTAATATGCTGACTCTGTAAATTACCATATTTTTGGTGTATAAGATGCACTCCTCTCTCCCAAAAAAGTGGATAAAATTGTGGTTCATCTTATACACCAAATGCAGCAATTTTTGGCCTCCCGAGCTGCCACCCATGCATCCTGTTTTCACCCAAATTGGATCATTTTTGGCTTCCAATCCCCAACCCCCCATGTGTCTTATATTACCACTCCCCAGTCCCCAGAGGCATTTTTCAGACCTTCAGAAGCCTCCTCATGGCTTGTTTTTGCCAAAAATTGGTGAAAATGAGCCATTGTTTGGCAAAAACAAGCCATGTGGAGGCTTCTGGGGACCTACAAAATGCCTCTGGGGGCTGGGGAGAGGGAAAACAAGACACGTGGAGGCCAAAAACTTTTTTTCATGTTTTCTTCTTCCAAAGTCTAGGTGCATCTTATACTCCAAAAAATACAGTATTTAGAGAGTGCTATAAAGAACTTTGAGCAGTATACAAGTGCTATTGCTATAAAATAATCCATTAATAAATTTAGAATTTTAGAACATTCAAATTAGAAAAGGTTTCTTTTCAACAACTACTGATTGATGATTAAGTAGTACCAGGAATATGCTAGAACTCATGGCTATCATGACTCCAGCAGTCAAAGGACAGATTCTTTATAAGGAGAAGACAACAATAATTTGCACCAGTCTTTTCACTGTTTTGCTGTATGAGATGACATATATTGCTCTTATGTGAAAAATGTCCCATCATGCTTTAAATAAAGCTTAGTAATTTATTTGCAGCTCACTTTGGTTAGTGTTTGAATGGTACTCACTCTTTAAAACTGATGAAAGACTTCTAAAAAGCTTTTGCTTGCTATTTTCCACTTTTCATTCTATTGATATTTAATGAGTTCTGGGCTGGTTCAGTTAAAAAAAATATTGAGCCAAGGATCAATATTTTAGTATTTGGGAGAAAATGTCATGACATTGATTAGTACTACAGATGCAATATAACAAGAGAGCAACAATGCATAGTAAGAAAGGAAAAATAAATTACTTGTTGGCAATATTTTAAGGGGCTAAGCAAATAGAGAAGTTTGCAGCCCGTAAGAGTGTTTCTCAACCTTGACTACTTTAAGACTTTTGGACTTCAATTCCCAGAATTCCCCAGCCAGCTTTGCAAAGCTGACTAGGGAATTCTGAGAGTTTAAGTCCAAACGTCTTAAAGTCGCCAAAGTTGAGAAACACTTCATAAGATAAAGCCAGAACCAGAAAAAAATATCTTCTCCCAAAAATCTTTATTTATATTCATTGAACAGTAAAGTTAATTTTAAGTAACAGTGGTATTCCATTTTTAATTCATAGATTAGAAAAAACAATTAATTTTTTTTTCACAGAGCAGCATGATATGGATTAAAAATATCCTCTGTTTCACATTATATTCTCAAATGTTGATATCCTATTCTTGGTCAAGTGCAAAAATGAAAGGGCAAAAATATGTCTTTAAACTATTGAAAGTAGTTTTCTTTTTTATTATTTCAACATCTTTAAAAAGCACAAGAATGTTTTATTATTTGTAGCATAAGAAATAATAAAAATAATTTTTGTAATTCAAAATATGGTTAATTATTCAAACATAAAAGATTATGATAATGCTATTTACAGTTTTATGATGATGATAATGATGACGATGATGATGAAAATTGTTGAAGCATTTATAGTAAATTGCAATTAAAAGAGCTTGGGGAAAATAACTTTATGTGAATGAATTAATATTTGTTCAGTAAGAAATGTATGTTTAGAGATTTTTGTTGAATAGGAAGTTACTATGGAAATTTTCACTATCTGTCCTGTAGATAACCAACACAACATTTTTCCTAGAATATAAAATGTACCATGTTTTAGACCTGGGGAGAGGGGGAGTCCATCTGTGTTTAATGTCACAGGAAATCATAAGACACTGGAGTTGTTATGCACAAATGACAACTGTTGCCATTTGATACTTATCTAAAAGAGCTATTGTAAAGAGAAAGAATAGTGAACATAATAATTTATATTTGCCTTTCAAAAAAATGCTAGGATGGGGAATGAAAATATTATTGGTCCTATGTTCATTATGCAAGTGGAAAGTTCACACTGGTTCTAGAACTAGAAAAGAACAGTTTGTTACTTTTATGACATTTGATAAACTATAATCAGGAAATAATGGAGTGGCATGCCTCAAGCAAAATGAATAAAACACCTGAACGATAATAAAATAAAACCATTTAATGTCTACTATGGACACTAAGACTTTTCACTGAATGAATCTAGTAGCCATCTGCCTTCCAATGAGGAAAAGGTGCATATTGTGCTATACTAAAGTCATGGCAAGCTTAATAGTACATGAACATCACTTGTTAAACACTATCAATTTAATGGACCTGTATGGACCTGGATACTGTATGTATCACAAACATACAGTACAAGTACATATTTATGTTCAAATTTCTTGAAAGATAACTAGCACAGGCCTATAAGTGGTTGTTCAAAATATCTTCAGGGCATTATTATTGTTTTTTAATAATAAAATAATCATGTTTTAATTTAAATTCAAAAAAACATTCTGTGAAACGTTGTTCATTGGAATGATTTACACATTCCATAGTCAATTATCAAATGCATTGTAGTTATTTATGTCAATGTATGAGAGTTCATGACTTGGAAGAGACATGGAAACAAGGTCAGTCAATGGAAGAGACATAGCAACTGGGTCAGCCAATGGGGACTGTTTGGTAATTGAAACGTAATTGCTGTGTGAGTCACTCAGACAGTCAGGGCATGGCTGAAGCCTAGCTTAACTGATTCTGTATATAAGAGATTGCCTGCTTGCCTCCATTATCCTATCCTCCATTATCCTGCTTGTGTTGTTTGCTTCCATTCCTGTGTTGTGTTTCCATTTGCTATTTCTTTTCTCTACCATGTTGGAAAAGCCTACATGAGTATTGTATACATGCATTATGTTTTATATTATATAAACCAGTTTCTTATATATATAGCTGAATCCTGCTGAAGTACACTTGTGCGTGCTTGTGTGTGCTTGCTGGATGTTCTGCAAGAAACTCTGACAATTTACTTAGTATATAGCTGGATTATAGTTAAATGAAGAAAAATCATACGTAGTTGCAGTCCATTTGTAAACTTATGTACTGTTCTACAAAAAAAATGTTGCAGCTTGTTTTTTCAAGGGCATTTCTTCAAACATCTGCTTTGGAATGACTAAACAAGGAGGATTATAGGATTCTGAACAATGTTGTATTACAGAAGAGAAGCCACTGTTAATAATCTAATAGTTATTCATCACTACTCAGCCCCTACGTATAGAACCCATTGTTTGCGTTCATATTTTTAACATTCTCTGTATCAGTGATGGTGAAACTTCTGGGCTCGGCAAGTCAAATTTTTTAAAATTATCTCAATTTGGACATTTTGATTCTGCTGGGGTGCCACAGTCCTTGAAATAATTATTTATATGTTCATTTATTTATAAATGCATCACTATCATTGTGTTATATGTCGAAACATCAAATAATTACAAAAATGAAATACAAGTAAAATAAACTCATTTTCAAAGGTCCAGAGGCCATGGAATAGTACACCCAATTCTCGTGTAGCCTCCAAAGCCTCCAAAAGTTGTACAGGAATGGAGCATGATTTCCTGAATTGGGTGTTGGTGAATGCTGGCATCTCTCCTAAAATGTCATAGTGTGTCACCTTAAATATAAGTGCCATAGTTTTGCCATCACTAGTCAATAGAGATACATAAAAGAAGTATAGGAAATTTCATTAAAATAATTTTCATTTCAAAAATATAATTTCCTCCAAAACAATCCTTATACAGACAGGCAGGAATGCCATTTTCAAAAAAACTTAAACAAACATAGAAATTGTTGCTCTAATTTTGTCTATGTCTATTTGATCTGATTCAGCAATGTTACAGTTAGTGAGAACACTAATAGATTCATGAACTAGATTGTTTAACACCACATGATATTAGTCTGGAGAAAAAGATGCAAGAGTCTTGCAATTGACACATTAGTGCTATTGCAACCTAACTTAGAGTAGCAACAGAAGTCAAAATTTTCTAATTTTAAGTGTGGATAATCATTTGAAGAAATACATTTCAGTTTTTTATTGTAACCCTTTCAGATCTTGAACAAAGGGTTTGAAGTACTGTTTGACATTTTAAAAACATTCTTCCTCTTTGTGTCTCTATAGTTATAGATATGTTATTTAGAGCTGTAAATTTATGTTTGCTTCAAGTAGCCTCCCGAAGAAAGATGACTTTCCTCAACATATTGGAGTCCCATAAATAAAGCTGGAAAGCTGAGATTTCTCCTTCAGCCTTTTGTCATCATACATTACAAGATGCTGAAAAAGCCACATAGATACCTTAAAAAATCAAGTCTTCTTTGTCACACTAGAGTGGAATGGAGGGCTGAGCACCGAGTCCCACTGAAGTCTGCATCAACCTCCCAATCTGGTTGCAACAAATGAATCTCATTTAAGATTCCAATAAAAGAGGGAAAGAGAGATGAGAGAGAAGACATTATGACTGAACATTTCTGAAAAATAAATAATCCTATATCCAAAGACATTGAACTCTAATCAGATTGTTTTTCTTTCTACTGCACTTACATATTTTGTCTATATAATAATTATCATTAATTATCATTAATATTTACTTTTGCATGTGCCTCAAAATACATATATTTTAATTTATTTTCAATGTTTCTAAGGGCTGTAATATAAATGAATTATAAACTTAGTTGTAAGATCTTGGGCTGTGGATTCAGCTTATTCAAGTAACTTGCTCTGAAATATGTAGCATATAAATATGCAGCGCTTTAATATTAAATCTAGCAGGCACAGACTTCATTAGGACAGGTTTTTTTTTCTAGGATGGTGGTGGAAGGCAATTCCTTCTTTTTCCACTCCTCCTTCCCTTTCTATTTATTCAACTGGTGAGATGGTTGGAATGCTATTCCTCCATGCATATGTGTATAAGGAAGTATTTCTTGTGTCAAAGCCAGGATGCAGATCTTTTCTGTGCCAGTGGCCCTACTTGGCCCTTGAGTGGTATGCTATTCTGAACAGTCAGTGGTTTAATTTCATTTATATTTAATTTAATTAAATAGTGCTGCTAATAATATTGTTTTTCAGTCCTGTATTAAAAAGTACAGTTTGATTACAATTTTATTCAGATATTCAGAGCTAAGCCTAAAACTCAGAGGTTTCAGGTTATATAGCCTTGCTCAGTGTAATAGAACAACTTTGGATAAGTCTAAAACATGAAAGTTTAAATTGTGGGCAGTTGTGACTGCCTTCTCTTGCTAGCTAGCTTCCTTGTGTATGTAGAAACTTTGAAAAGGGAAGCAAACAACATTTTCTGTCAAATGCAGGATTTATGTTGCTAACGTATATATGTTAAGATCACATTGTGTCAATGTTAACATATTTGCACTGGTTGACAATAGTGTTCTGTATACAATTAAAGTATTGCTGTAACTTTTATAACATAGGAATGTAAACAAAAGACTGCTTCTGATCCCCTCGATTGCCAGGTCTCCTGAAATTGTCATTCTGCTTCTTCTGTTTATGTGGTGGTGAGGCCCCTCCTCAAGAAGCCGTCCCTGGACTCCTAGGAGGCATTGTTTACAGTGGTACTCCTCCTTCCTCTCCAGCCACTCGCAATTTGTGTTGGCAGGAGGGCAGAGATCGACCCCGAAGCCCCTAATATGTGGGGTGCCTCAGGGGTCGGGGCTCTCACCCCTCCTGTTCAACAT
>JAEANM010009845.1:0-16137 GCA_017656035.1 Myanophis thanlyinensis
AAGGCCACAGGAAGCCAGTGCAGCTCGCACAGGAAGGGTGTAATGTGGGAGCTCCTAGAGGCTCCCATAATTACCCGCGTGGCCGCATTCTGAACCAACTGCAGCCTCTGGATGCTTTTCAAGGGGAGCCCCATGTAGAGAGCATTGACATAATCCAGACGGAAAGTCACCAGGGCAGAAGTGTCTGTGCGAAGAGTGCCCCAATCCAGAAAGGGTCGCAACTGGGTTATCCTACGGATCTGGTAGAAGGCTCCCCTGGAGATGGCTGCGATATGATTGTCCAATGACAGCCGTACATCCAGGAGGATGCTCAAATTGCAAGCCCCTTCCATGGGGGACAGAGTTCCCCCCCCCCATGGCCAGCAATAATTTAAGCTTGCTGTATCTGGGCGCCAAAAAGCACAGCCACTTGGTCTTGGGTGGATTGAGCTGAAGTCTGTTCCGGCTGATCCAACTCCACACGGCCTCCAGGCAACGGCTCATCACTTCGACGGCTTCGTTGGGGTGGCCTGGGGTGGAAATATACAGTTGGGTGTCATTTGCATATTGATGAAAACTCACCCCAAAGCCACGGATGATCTCCCCCAGTGGCTTCATATAGATGTTAAACAGGAGGGGTGAGAGAACCAACCCCTGAGGCACCCCACATATTAGGGGCTTTGGGGTCGATATCTGCCCTCCTGCCAGCACAAATTGCGAGTGACTGAAGAGGAAGGAGGAGAACCACCGTAACACGGTGCCTCCAACTCCCAACCCCTCCAGCTGTTGCAATAAGATACTGCGGTTGACAGTATCAAAAGCCACTGAGAAGTCTAATAGGACCAGGACAGAGGAGCAACCCCTGTCCCGCGTCCTCCAGAGATCATCCACCAACATGACCAAAGCCGTCTCTGTGCTGAAACCAGGCCTGAAGCCCGATTGGCGAGGATCCAGATATAACGTATCATCCAGATGTCTGGGAAGCTGGCGTGCCACCATGGTCTCAACGGCCTTCACCAAAAAGGGAAGGTTGGAGACCGGCCAATAACTAGACAGCAGGGCCAGATCCAGGGAACGCTTCTAGAGGAGGAGCCTCACCACTGCCCCCTTCAGGGCAGGGGGCAAGGACCCCTCTCTCAAAGAAGCATTTGTAACCCCCTGGAACCAACCCCATGTCCTCTCCCAGGTTGCTAATACCAACTAGGAGGGGCATGGATCCAAAAGACATGTGGTGGCATTCAAGCTCCCCAGCAATCTGTCCACTTCCTCTGGGGTCACTGGATCAAACTCAGCCCAGATAGTCTCATCCAAGACCGGCCCTTCCTCCCCATCTAGAGTCGCCCAGTCGGAGTCCAGCCCATCCTGGATCTGAGCGATTTTATCCTGCAGAAAACAAGAAAAATCCTCAGCCCGTCCCTGCAAGGGATCTTCCCGCTCCCCAAATTCAAGAAGGGAGCAGGTCACCCTAAAGAGGATGGCCGGGTGGTTTTCTGCGGATGCAACAAGGGCGGTGAAGTAAGAACGCTTCGTCATCCTTATCGCCACTAAATACATCCTAATATAGGCTCGCAGAAGTGTTCGATCAGATTCGGCACGGCTAGACCTCCAACTGCTCTCTAGGCGTCTCTTCTGGCGTTTCATCTCCCTCACCTCCCCGGAGAACCAGGGAGCCAGATGGGATTGATGCCAGACCAGAGGCCACAAGGTCACAACCCGATCGAGGGCCCCAGCATCTTATTCCAGGTGGCTACCATGTCCCCCACAGGGTCGTGAGTATGTGCCTCGGGAAACAGCCCAAGCTCTGTCAGAAACCTCTCAGGATCCATCAAGCACCTGGGGCGGAACCATTTTAACGGTCCTGCCTCCCTGCGATGGGGGGATGTGGAACGGAAGTCTAGTCTAAGGAGCGAGTGTTCTGACCATGACAGGGGTTCAATACAAACATCCCCTAACCACAGATCACTCTGCCACTGTTCCGAGATAAAAACCAAATCCAGAGTGTGACCCCCCGTGTGAGTGGGATCCCGAATTACTTGGGTCAGGCTCATGGCTGTCATGGAAGCCATGAACTCCTGAACCACCCCCGAGGTCATGCCAGCAGACGGAAAATTGAAGTCCCCCATGACCACAAGTCTGGGGGTCTCCACGGCCAAACCGGCTATAACCTCGAGGAGCTAAGGCAGGGCTGACGTCACATGGCAGGGAGCCAGGTATATGAGCAGCAGGCCCATCTGAACCCTAGAACCCCACTTCACACAAAGGGACTCACAACCAGATATCTGCGAAACAGTGATTTCCCTAGGACATAGATCCTCCTTAATAATGACCGCAACCCCACCACCCCTTCCCTGGGCCCTCGGCTGATGAAAAATTGAAACCCAGGTGGGCACAATTTGACCAGAGGGACATCTCCCTCCGGGCCCACCCAGGTTTTGGTAATACCTGCCAGGTCAGCTACCCCCTCTTGAATCAGTTCGTGAATGAGGGGGACCTTGTTTACAATGGACCTGGCATTACACATCATCAGCCTTGGGACCGAGGACACTAACTACTTGGAGAACGGGAAGTAATTTGGGGGTCAGAGCACACCACTGTACGTAACCAATGGGGGTGTGCTCCCTGAACCCGATATGGGTTCAATATGGGATACCCCGAAACCCGCCATAGTTGCCCCTCCCGTAGACCGTGCTAATAAATTGCACCTCATCCCTGGGCTCCCGAACCACCCCGACCCGCCCAACCCTTGGCCTGGCCTCAACCTCGGACTAGCCCATCCCTAACCCCGGTAAAAAATTATTAAAAAATGGCCCGATGAATGGGCCCCAAAAGGGATATGAATCATGGTCCCTAAAGTCCATGGTTCATGGTCCCTATTTCCAGTGCAAATGTTCTTTAATCTATTCAGCCGTGTCTTGGTGGTATCGCCACCGTTGATGGTCCTGAGGGTTAGGCTGGCACCCAGTTATCAGAGAATAGTCACAAGTTTGATTAATGCCAGTCCATTGATGCTGCTGAAAGTGCTGAGGCCAGATGGATGTAGCCATCGAAGAGGGAAGTCTGGGCCTCCGCCAAGGGCCAGATGGACAAGGCCACTGAAAGTTCATTTGTGGGGGGGCTGGTTGGTATGGGTAGCTCTCCTCCCCCCTCAGCTCCGGTTGCTCCTGTAACGTCGGAGCACTCAGGTGCAGTCCAGGAGAATGCTGGAAGGCCTAAAATGTCTGCTGCATGAACTGCCCAATTCCAAAATGGCAATTGTGGCATCGCCCCAACCACGATGGTTGCTGCCTGGATGCACAAAACTAAGATGCCAGTTGCAGCATCACCCAAGCAAGATGGCTGTCACCTAAATGCCCAATTTCAAGATGGCGGTTGAGACGTTGTCCAACCAAGATGGCTGCCATCTGAATGCCCAAAACTAAGATAGCAGTCATGGTGTCGCTCCGTCAAAATGGCAATACCCAGCTATAAGGTAAATTGGCAGACCCAACCATGCGGTCCAACATGGCAGCTATTTCCTTTCCGTTCCACTTCAAGGTTAAAACACTCAGAGCACTAGGATCAGGCCTAGACCATGCCAGAAAAAACCTTCAGCAACATTTTTCATCTTAGATAAGCACATGCGGCCCGCTTGATTGCCTGGAAAGGAGAGTGATCGTGCCAATGGTCTCTGAAGGGCCTTAGGCGAGCACGCTGAGAAGAATTCCAGAAATCGCTAAATTTATTTAACGGGTGGAAAATCTTGTGCTGGTAGTTTCGGTAGGCCAGCACGCAGCGCAACCATGCCAAAAGCACTAATGGCCTGTGAGGACAGCCATCAACGGCAAATGGACGAAGCACTTGCCGACAGCTTCAGAAGTGACCATTGGCAGCAAAAACGGTGGATCTGGGCATGATAGATATGTGGCCCCAACAATGAGGAAAAATCCCCCAGGGCTTTGTGGTGGTGCCAGAATCTCAGCACTGGATTAAAAAGGCCAATTTAGGCCTCATGGATCCACCTGTAAGTCGAAGTGACAACAGGCTCGTTAAAGGGCCCCCGCCTCTCTTCACCCCCTCTGTGAGATATTCATCTCATCACTCCAAACATAGTTTAAATTCTCAATCCCGATTCCCTTAAAGGACTGTGGATGAAGTTGAGAATCAGAAAGATGTGAAGGCAGTTAACATTTTGTCTAATAATAAAGAAATCTTAAAAAGGAGTCAATATTTTGTGTAACTTACAGAATAGCTAGAAGATAAATCTGAAGGAGAGAGAAAACCTCAGTCTTGCTAGGGCAGCTGACTGAATAGAACTGGGAGTAGGAGGAGCCTGTACCTCCTTAAATTTTTCTAAACTTAGTCAACAGAGCTAGGAAAGCATAGAGTAACCCATAGGTGGATTAATTCTCCACATTTCAACCGAAAATAAAGAAAACAAATTGCTATCGGATTTTAGAATTTAAACAGATAGGCACTTACCACATAACACCCCAGGCTTAAAAGTTATTGATAAGAAAGATAAAAAAGTTTGGATAGTGGATGTGACAAAACCCTGAGACATAGAGGTATAGAAGAGAAAGAACTAGAGAAGATAACAAAATACAAAGATCTGAAAATAGAAATAAAATGTCACTGCCAAAAGAAACCAAATGTAGTACCAATAGTAATAGGCACCTTGGGTGCAATCCCAAAATAAATAGAGCTTGAACACAATTGGCATTGACAAATTCACCATCAGTTAATTTCAAGAGGCAGCTTTACTTGGAATATTACATCCAGTGACAATATCTGTAATACCATCAAACATCCATATCTATCTATCACAAGTCCTCAACATATGAGTTGGGGCAAGATGGCTGTCAGCCTCTAAGTTCTTCTTCAGCAACGCTTACCTTTATCGGCTGCCATAGTAACAGGGGGAGGGGGAGCTGAGTGATATGGGGGGGAAGAGTGCTGGTGTGACAGGCCCTTGCATTTTTTAAGCAGGATGTTTACATGTGGTCAAGGCCAAGTATCCTGGAGAAGTAACGGTCATCATCACCTGCAGATGCCTGCCTTGTGACCTGTTGATTGGATGGACTTTGTCAAACTATGGGGGGACGGCTTTGGGTATTCTTTGGTATGTCTAAATTCATGCTCTTTTCTCAGACCTCGCTTTCACTTTCTTTGCATTCAATCATCCTCCAGTAAAAAACTATCTGTTTTCAACAACAATGGATTCAGGGTTTTCATTTCTTGGGGTATGACTAAGGCAGAGTTGACATTAAGCAAGGTCTGCAATACCAGCCAACCCGGAGTTAACTTCTACCGTGGGGCTGTTCACAGAATGTCGAACCAGGGGAGCGACCAAGAAGACATGGGAGCTCAAGGGTCGACCTCTCCTACTCCTTGCCTGTACCGAGAGGAGATCGAAAGTCTGGGAGAGCTACGCCTGGAAGACAGAGCAGTACGACCAAAACCGAGATGGTCCTTTGGAGTGGGACGCTTGGAAGAGCCCTACGAACCTCACCCAGGAGTGATGGTAAGCAGACGCTGATGTGGAGGGGGCCCGGGGCTAGATGCTGACCGAGAAGATCTCATGATGACCCAAGCCCTGCAACTTTTGCATGAGGCCTTAGAAAGCAGACGAGCTCGAGAGGCAGCAGCAGAAAATGTTTTCCAGTCAGGAGCTGAGGAATTTGAGCAAACAAGAAGGGGGATGGAAGCTACTGAGGCTCAGGCAGAAATCCCAGCCCAGCAAATGCCAGCAGCAAGAGCCATCCCAGCCGCAGCGGCCGCAGCTCAAGCCCCCCCAGCAGGGGGAAGGATTCCCCCCAGGCACCGAATTCCAAAGATTTCTTTGCTGGCAGTGAAATACGGAGGGGATCCCAGAGTTCTGGGATTTTTTCTAGCCCCGGTTCACACTTATATGGAAGAATATGGGGAAGATTTTACTAGTGAAGCTGCCAAAGTGAGACAGGTGACCATGGCCCTGGAAGGGCAAGCCGCAGATTGGATGGCCACCCTTCACAATGATGATGACCCCCAACTGAGAAACTTTGATCAATTTATGATAGCCCTCCGCAACCGGTTTGAAGCCCCCCTGGCAGAATGTAGAGCCAGAAACAGAATGAAAACCATAACCCAAGGGAGTAGGTCAGTGGCTGAATACACACAAGAATTTTGAAGCCTGGTGGGGCATATGCATGGCTGATCCCAAGTAACCCTGATAGAATGCTATAAAGATGGACTGAATGATGACATCTATAATAGGTGCGTAGCGTGGGGGGCTCCCCAAGATCTCCTACGCTGGTATGTCTTGGCCGGGGAAGTAGAACTCGACCAAGCAAGGGACCATGATTGAGGAAACCGCAGATGGAACCAGGCTTCCTTCTTTGCCCCAAGAGAGACCCCGAGAGACCCAAAGGGTGTTCCGACCACCAGATCCAAGACAACAGCTTGTTTCAAGTGTGGAAAAGAGGGGCATCGGGCTGTTGACTGCTTCACCAAAACCACCACAAGCTCGACCACCGCTGGCCCCAGAAAAGGCAAAAGACAACCAGCTGTCAAGATTCAAAAGGACATTTGTGTATGGGCGGGGGTGTTCCATTTTATATTATGCAGGCTATTTTATACAGTAAAACTCAGGCCATATAAATCTTGACACATTGACATGTTTATGTTGCAGGGTCATTGAGAGGGAAAAGGGGGAGTTAGAAACGGCACCTTCTTATCTTGTTTTCATTCCATAACTTTAGTTCCCATGAGAATTTATTTTTGGCGCTTTGCACCTGTGGGGGGAAGTGTCTTCAGAAATTGTTGGACTCCTTTTTGAAATGGTTGGACAGTAATTAACATGTGATAATTAGTGTGGTGGAACTTTAGGTTTTACTTGGGTGAAGAAACCCCAGAAGCTTTAGATTCAGGATTTCAATAGACCGTACCAGTACAATGTTTTCAGTAAAATCTTATTCTTTGGACTTTGCTTCTCTGGAATTCTGATTACATTGACGATGTTGTGTGGAACGCTGACATTATCCCAAATCTCACAAAGAAGAAAAATCCACCAATCTCGGCAGCCGGTGTCTTGAGCCCCGGTGCTCTCCCGTAGACTCGGGTTGTGAAAGAGCTCAAGAAAGATGGAAAAGAAAACCACCACTGCCATGGGTTTGCCTACGGGAGCAGTGGCAGAGGCCCTTGACAAGTCTGCCAGCCTGATGGAGACGACGTTGACCGCCATCATGGAGGCTTCGGGCACGGATCCTGAAATCCTACAAGGAGCCCGACCAAAAGGGCAATTGGTTTGGCCGAGCACTTCGGGAGAATTACATCGACCAGCTCCAGAGGCCAGAATTTACCCATTGCCTCAACCGGCAGGTGCCTGGAGAGAGAGAGAGAGCTTTGAGGCAGCGGAGACAAGAAGCCGATACATCTCACCTTCTACTCGAGCTATCTCCATGGGGAGCCTGCAGGAGCAAATGGAGCACGTATATCTGGGGAGCGCGTCCCAATACCAGGGCACGCCATCCACTGAGTGGGTGCTTCAACCTCCAAAATTCTCCTTCGCCCCACAGGTTGGGGGGGCAGCGGTTGGAGCAGTGCAATACGGGCCTGGCCCAGGGCAGAGCCAGGGAGGTTCCCTGCCTGGCTTGCCAGCTGCGGCAGACAGCGCAGGAAGCCCCCAATTGCAGCCGGCTTCACCCACCCCAGCTCCAGGACCGGGACCCATGGGATGACAGCAGGGGCCACAACTTCCACCCGCAGTGCAGATCTCACCAGGCTGGGCTTTCTACCTGGGGCAAGGATGGGTCCAATGTCAGTGGACCCCCACACAGCCGGTTTGGGGTCCCCCTCCCCAACTGCAGCCACAAGCTCCATGGCTTGCACAAGCTCAGCTGGTGCCCCAAATGCCGGTGCCGGCACTGAGGCCACACACCCCTCGAAGTGACTTTCAATGGAACCCCAACAAAATTGCCTATTTCCTGAACTGCATCCGCTTGCACTTTGACGAGTATGGCCATCGTTATGCCACTGAATGGGAGATGACAATTGCTATCACCTGGGCGATGAAGGAAGGGGAAGCTACAGAGTGGGTGGCTGAGATGCACCAGCAACAAGCCCCTGAAATGGACAACTTCAAGGACTTTGGGCAAGCAGTGAGTGAGCGTTTTGAAGACACTGCGCAATGGGAACAGGCCAAAGCTGAGATCAAGGAGATCAAACAGAGGGGCAGACACCCAAAGGACTACATTTGGGAGTTCTGCAGGGTGGCTGGAAAACTCCAAGACTGGCCTGATCGCCTATTGATTCATTATTTCAAGGAAGGTCTGGACCCAGAGCTCCGGCAGGAGTATGGAATTCAAGGAGCTTCTGAGAGGATCCATGACTGGTATCACCTCACTGTGGCAATGCACATCGAGCTTTATTCTCACTGGAAGGCCCCAACGACGAAACTGGCGCGAAAAACTCCGGCCCGGCGACCAGCAGCCACAATCCCCTGCCTGACTTCTGGAGCCAGCGCGCGACAGGTGATGTGCTTCAGATGCAGCCAGATGGGCCACTGGGCTTCCAAATGCCTCATGCCAGCGCCGGTCCCACTCGCAAAGCCAGGGACTGCAGCAAAGCCAAAAACAACTCCAGTGAGGAAGCCCAAAGGCAGGGGGAAGTTCATGAAACAAGCCTTGGAACCTCCAGCCAAGGAAATGGAGCTGTGGACCTCTCCATACAGCCCCGAGCTAAGCGATGACAATGGGAGCGATGACCCAATGGTGAGTGTGGACGTCCCTCCATTCGTACTTGAGGCCAAGCCAACTGTCCCCAGCTCAGGGAAGCATAAGAGCCTAGATGCCCTGCTAGATACAGGTTGCACGAGATGTCTGGTGAGCAAAGCAATAGTGAAGGAATTAGGCATTTGCACTCAGACCCTCCCTCGGCCAATACATTTTGAACAAGCCAACGGGAATTTAATGGGGGGTGCACCAGCCACCTTAATGATTGAACCCCTCCGGTTAGAGCTAAGCGACCACTGGGAGATGATCCGTTTAGTGGTGGCCCCCAAAATGACTGACCCCCTAATGTTGGACTCTCCTGGCTGGACAAATGGGGGCCCACCATCTTGTGGGAGAAAGGCTTCCGGAAATTGAAAATACCTCCAGGCCCAGATCCGTGACCAGCGAATGGCCTCCCTGATCACAAATATCTTCTACACCCTATGGGGAAGGGGTATAACACAGCGACCATCCTTGAAGCCACCCCCGACCTAGCAGGGGTGTCGCCGGAATATCGGGACCTAGCAGAAGTGTTTAGTAAGAAGGAGTGCAACATACTCCCTCCTCATCGGTCCACGGACTGCGCAATCGAGTTTGTGCCTGGAGCCACCCTGCCCAAACCCAATGTATTCCATGACACCTAGAGAGATGGCCGAACTGAGAAAATACATTGATGAGAATTTGGATTCATCCAACGCGGATTCATCCAACCGACAAACTCTCGAGTAGCAGCCCCCGTTCTCTTCCGACAGAAGAAAGACGGATCGTTGAGATTATGCATTGATCTAAGGGGGATTAATGCCATGAGTGTGCAAAACACCTACCCCCTCCCCCTCATGAAAGACTTGTTAAACCATTTGAAAAAGGGGAAGATTTTCACGAAATTGTATTTGCACGAAGCCTACTATCGCGTGCGAATCCAAGAAGGGGATGAATGGAAAATGGCATTTAACTGTCCACTGGGAAGTTTCCAGTTCAAAGTAATGCCATTTGACCTGCAAGGGGCACCTGCAGTTTTTATGCAGCTAATAAACAAAGTTTTGCATGAGCACCTATATCAGGGGGTCCTGGTTTACTTGTATGACATTCTTATCTTCAGCGAGACCCTCAAAGAGCACGTGGAACTAGTGCGCCAAGTACTAGAAAAGTTACTTGCGGCCAAGCTATATGCAAAACTTTCAAAATGCGAATTTCACCACAAGGCAATAGACTATATAGGCTATAGAATCTCTAGCAAGGGTATTGAGATGGACCCAAAGAAAGTTGCCACAGTTTTGGACTGGCAAGCACCCCAAAATTGCAAACAGTTACAAAGTTTCCTGGGATTCATGAACCTTTATCGCCAATTTATCCCTGCTTTTGCCCAAGTAGCCTTGCCACTAACCAAACTGTTGAAAACAGGGCAGGGAAACCCCAAACCAAAGCCCGGCCAGCTGCTTCAATGGACAATGACATGTCAAAAAGCTTTCAAAATGCTGAAGCAACTCTGCGAAGGAACCCGTTCTGCAACATCCAGACCCAAAAAAACCTTTCGTTGTTCAAACAGATGCCAGTGATGTTACCGTTGCAGTGGTCCTCCTCCAAGAAGACCCCAAAGACCAGTTGCTGCCATGTGCATATGTAAGCAAGAAGTTGACTGACACCAAGCGGAGGTGGCCAGTATGGGAGAAGGAAGCTTATGCCATCCGTTGGGCATTACTATTCTGGAGACACTTCCTCGAAGGCAGTAAAATCACCTTCCAGATGTGGACTGATCACAAAAACCTGGAAGCACTAAGAAATCCGAGGAAATTGTCTTCTAAACAAGTGCGGTGGGCCCAATACTTCAAACGCTTTGACTTCGAACTAAAATACATCCCCGGGGGGAAGAACGTCTTAGTGTACGTGCTCTCCCGCAAGCCACAGTTCAATAGCCAGATAGAGGAGGTGATTCAACCAATGTTAACCCCCTCCCAGCCGGCCACTCAAGTAACCACCCAGGCGCGAGCACACCAATGTGCTCCCAGCGACCGTCACCCACTCACTGGAGACATCATTGCTTCCTTAGCTACGGATCCTTGGTTTCTGGACAACAAGGATTCCCTCACAATCTGTGATGGATTAGCATGGAAAAGCACCAAGATCTCTGACCCAACGAATGTACGCATCAAGGTCTTAGAACACTGCCACGATGCAAAGTCTGCAGGCCACATTGGGTTCCTGAAAACACTCCATTTGGTGCACAAACAATTTTGGTGGCCACGTCTCAAACCAGAGGTAGAGGACTATGTAAAAAGTTGTGTGATATGTGCCACCATGAAGGGAAGGCCAGGAAAAACCCCTGGTCTCCTGCAGACTGTTGCCAAACCTTCGCGACCGTGGGAGGAAATTGGCATGGATTTCATCTTGGAACTTCCCACAAGCAATGGCAAAACAGTCATCTGGAGCATCATCGACTTATTTTCTAAACAAGCCCATTTTGTGGCTTACTCTGGGCTCCCTACGGCAAAGAAATTAGCAAAATTATTTGTCCAACATGTTTATCGCCTCCATGGAGCCCCAAAACGAATAATCTCAGACCGAGGAGTTCAATTCACAGCGAAGTTCTGGAGGCAGTTCTTGAAGTCCATCGGAATGGCACAAGGGCTTAGTTCAGGATTTCATCTGGCTATGAACGGTGCCGCAGAGAAAGCTAATGCACTGGTGGAGCAATATTTATGTTGCTACATTGATTACCAGCAGAGCAACTGGTCAGAACTTTTACCATTTGCTGAAGTTGCATATAACAATGCTGTCCATAGTAGCACTGGCCTCACGCCGTTCCAAATAACCAGCGGGATAGATTTCGTCCCTATACCAGAGTTGCCACAGACACCCCCTTCCTCTATGTCTTTGCAGGAATGGATGAACGTTATGAAAGAGGGGTGGGGAAAAACGAAAACAGCTTTGAAAAAATCTGCAAAAGCCTACAAAAAGCAAGCTGATAAACACCGCTCAGATCCCGTTCCTTTCAGAGTTGGGGAGAAGGTGTATTTGTCAACAAAGTATCTGAAGTTGAAGATACCCAGCAAGAAATTGGGTCTGAAATTTCTGGGTCCTTTTCCAATTGTGAAAATAATAAACCCAGTGACTGTGCAACTTAGCCTTCCCCGGCTGTTGGGCAAAGTGCACCCCGTGTTCCACAGCAGGTTGTTAAAAAGATGAGTAGAGTTGCATACCAGACCTCCCACTGCAGCATCCACTAGCCCTGTAATCATACAGGGTCAGAGACATTATGAAGTAAAGAAGATTTTGGACTCAAAGATTTTACGGGGAGTTTTAATGTACCTCGTGCAATGGAAGGGATATTCTCTTTCCGAAGCTTCTTGGGTGAAAAGTCACAATATTAGCACAGATAGGCTAGTTAGGAAGTTTCATGAGGAGTTCCTTAATAAGCCTAAGGTCCCTCCGGGGGGGAGGGTGGTTAAGTTCAGTGGGAGGAAATGTTTATCGGTTTCTTTCTTTTACAGGAGAACGTCTTTTGAAGAACAGAAAGGCAGCCTGTCAAGATTCAAAAGGACATTTGTGTATGGCGGGGGTGTTCCATTTTATATTATGCAGGCCATTTTATACAGTAAAACTCAGGCCATATAAATCTTGACACATTGACATGTTTATTGCAGGGTCATTGAGAGGGAAAAGGGGGAGTTAGAAACAGCACCTTCTTATCTTGTTTTCATTCCATAACTTTAGTTCCCATGAGAATTTATTTTTGGCGCTTTGCACCTGTGGGGGGAAGTGTCTTCAGAAATTGTTGGACTCCTTTTTGAAATGGTTGGACAGTAATTAACATGTGATAATTAGTGTGGTGGAACTTTAGGTTTTACTTGGGTGAAGAAACCCCAGAAGCTTTAGATTCAGGATTTCAATAGACCGTACCAGTACAATGTTTTCAGTAAAATCTTATTCTTTGGACTTTGCTTCTCTGGAATTCTGATTACATTGATGATGTTGTGTGGAACCCTGACACCAGCCAAGCCTCGCAAATTGGCGCTCAAAGGAGTTGAAGTCATAGAGCTCGCCCCTCCCAGCCAGGAGGAACTGGAAACTCCGACCACTGTGGGAGAAGACGAATGGGACTCTGGTGATGACTTTGGGGTAAGTCTGCATGCGGTGCCCCTCACCATCCCAGTAGAATTGCAGGCATCTTCTTCCCCCTCTCGGGGGAAAATTCTAGCCCTTCTGGATTCTGGGTGTACTAGAGTTAGCCCCAAAGTAGTAGAAAAAATGGGATTGAGACTGAGAACCCTAAAAACACCCATTGCCTTTTGCCAGTTAGATGGATCAGTGGCAGGGGGAGGACCAGCTCATTTTGCCATGGAGCCAGTTGAGATGTGGATGGGAGATAACCATGAAATTTTGAGTTTTGTCGTAGCTCCGGGAATGGACCGGCCCTTTATACTTGGATTACCCTGGCTACAGAAATGGAACCCCCACATAAACTGGAGGAAGGGACTGTTGCGGATTCATTCCATGCCTCTGGTGGTGGTGGGGGGATAAACCCAAAACCCCACCAGCCAAACGCTAGGTGGAAATGGTGGCCATCTTTAACGAATGTATCAAAGGAGAAGAAAAAATTCCAAAAGAGTATTGGGATCTGAGAGAGATCTTCAGCGAAAAGGGATCAGACCAGCTTCCACCTCACTGTCCTAGAGACTGCAGCATAGAGATTCTCCCAGGGGTGAAACTTCCAAAACCCAAAATGTATGCCATGAAAAGAAAGATGGCTCTCTTCGTCTGATAGTTGATTATAGAAACATTAACTGAATATGCATAGAGAATGTGTATCCCCTTCCACTCATGAAGGATATGTTGGCCCACCTGGTGAATGGCAAAATATTTACCAAATTGGACTTAAGAGAAGCTTACTACCGAGTCTGCATAAAAGAAGGGGATGAGTGGAAAACAGCGTTTAATTGCCTGCTGGGGTGCTACCAATTCAAGGTACTACTATTTGGACTACAGGGGGCCCCTGCAGTTTTTATGCAATTGATCAACGAAGTGCTACATGAGCATTTATACAAGGGGATGCTGGTTTACCTCGATGATATCTACACTGAAACCATGGAGGAACACATCAAACTTCTGCGAACCGTTTTAAAGAAACTCAAAGCCGTGGAGCTGTATGCTAAACTGTCCAAATGCGAGTTTCATCAGAATAGGATTGATTATCTGGGTTATCACATATCTCATGACGGCATAGAAATGGACCCAGAAAAAGTAAGAGCAGTCCTAGAATGGGCTCCCCCACGAACTAGGAAACAACTACAGAGTTTCCTGGGGTTCGCTAACTTTTACAGACAATTTATTCCCTCGTTCACAAAAGTGGCATTGCCAATCACAAACCTATTGAAAACAAAAGGTGAAGACAAACCTAAACCCAGCCAGCCCTTGAATTGGACAATGGAATGTCAAGTGGCCTTTGAGAAGTTGAAAAAACTATTTGCAGCTGAGCCAGTCCTCAAACATCCAGATCCTGAAAGCCCTTTTGTTATCCAAGCCGATGCCAGTGATGTGGCCATGGGTGCCGTCCTCTTATAAGCAAATGATGCAGGGGATCTACAATCCTGTGCCTATACGTCCAGAAAACTTACCGAAACTGAGAGGAGATGGGCTATATGGGAGAAAGAAGCTTTTGCTGTCCGGTGGGCCCTTCTTACTTGGAGGCACTTCCTCGAAGGGGCAAAACATCCATTTGAAGTATGGACTGACCATAAAAACCTGGAAGCCTTAAAAACACCTCACAAACTTACCCCAAAACAAGTTCGGTGGGCACAACACTTCAACAGATTCAATTTTTCTCTCTGGTACATCCCTGGTGGAAAGAACTTTATGGCTGACAACTACCCCAGTACAACTGCAAACAACTGGAGATCATCCGACTGGTGATCCCCTCCAAGCAACTGGTGGCTCCAGTAGTCACCAGAGCACAGAAAAAGTCAACCATCGGCATCCCTAACGACCTGAATAAACAGCTACAGGCAGCTCTAAACAGTGACAACTGGTTCCTGTCATACAAAGATGAATGCACCTTGAAGGATGGACTAGCCTGGATAGGTGCCAAAATGTATGTCCCTGCCAGGCTCAGAAAAGCCATATTGGAACAGGCTCATGATTCAAAAACTGCAGGTCACTTTGGGTTCGGAAAGACCCTACATCTCGTGAAAAGGCAATTTTACTAGCCTTCACTTAAAAAAGACATTGAAGCCTAGGTGGCCAGTTGTCCTATTTGTGCTTCTGCTAAGAGACCCCCAGGAAAACCAGCGGCCCTACTTCAAAGCGTAGTGAGTCCCACGGCCCCCTGGAAAGAGATTTCTATGGACTTTATTGTTGAGTTACCTGAAAGTGGAGGAAATACAGTCATTTGGGTAGTCACAGACCTTTTCTCCAAACAAGTACATTTTGTACCTTGCACCAAGATCCCCTTGGACAAAACCCTTGCTAAATTGTTCATCCAGCATGTGTACCGTCCACATGGAGTACCTAAATGAATTATTTTGGATCAAGGAGTACAGTTCACGTCTCAGTTTTGCCAAGAATTCCTGAAGCTAATTGGCTCCACACAAGGATTAAGCTCTGCCCATCATCCACAAACTAATTGGGCTTGTGAGAGGGCTAACTCCATTTTGGAACAATATCTCTGCTGCTACATCAACTATCAACAAGACAACTGGGCAGAGTTACTCCCATTCGTGGAAGTGGCTTATAATAACTCTGTCCATAGCAGCACAGGTTTCACCCCAGTTAAAGTTGCCTCAGGCCTAGACTTTGTGCCAATCCCTGAACTACCCCACGATAACCCCACATCTCTGTCGCTAATGGAGTGGATTGCTCAACTTCAACGTACCTGGCCCGTTACTTGTAAAGCACTTGACGATGCACATCAAACCCACAAGAAACAAGCCAACAAGAAGAGGGCTCCTCCAAAGGAATTCAAAGTGGGGGACAGAGTCTTCTTATCAACTAAGTATTTACAGGCTACTCAAAAATCTAAGAAATTGGGCCCTAAATATGTAGGTCCCTTCCCCATAGTAAAACTCATTAATCCTGTCACAGTTCAATTACAACTGCCAAAGTCCTTAAGTCACATTCACCCTGTGTTTCATGTTAGTCTACTTAAACATGAGCATACCTCCGACTTACGTCCTCCCCAGACCGACCCCCCTGTTCCCCTTCTCATCAAGGGAGAACAACATTTTGAAGTTAAGGAAATTTTAGATTCCCGGAAACAAAGGGGGAAAATACAATATTTAGTAGCTTGGGAACACTTTCCACTTTCCCAAGCTGAATGGGTAAATGCTCATCATGTCCGTGCTCCCAAGTTTCTCCATGCATTTTATTATTTATTTATTTATTAATTATATTTATATACCGCCCCATCTCCGCGAGGACTCGGGGCGGTTTACAGCCGATA
>JAEANM010009846.1:0-16137 GCA_017656035.1 Myanophis thanlyinensis
TAAACAGTCTGTTGTTGGGATGGCTGGGGTCCATCACTATCTTCATAGCTTTGGTTCGGCAGCGTTTGTTGTAGATGAAGTGCAGCAAACGCTGCATTTATTGTTTCCGTGTCCATATTTTGCTATTAGCTCTAAAATTGTTCGTTTTCTGTTTTGCTTGCTGTCTCCTCCTTTGCCAGTACCTCCTAATCAGCTCGTGTCTTGTCTTACAGACCAAAAGGACGGCTATCGTAAGAACGAAGGGGGCTACCTGCGGCGGGGAGGATATCGTCAGCAAGAACGTCAGAGCAACTACTAAACTTAGAGCCACTTTTATTCAGTTAATTTAGAGGGAGAGAGGCTACCAGTGACCATAATTCAGATACATCCAATAAAAAAAACTTGCTAAAAAGGAAGTCTATTTAGTGTCCTTGGGAACAGTCCAGGTAAATTAATTAACGAGAATGACAATAATCATCAGCCTCCATTGCATCCCCAACCTTCAGTAATTACTATCTGGCCCTAGAATGCAACAAAAATGACAATAGCATGGCATCCTGGATTGAAGTTTCTTTTCATTATTTTCAGTCTTAATAGGGTCAGAAATGTAGAGACAAGGAAGGAGGTTTATTAAAGATGGTATCCTTAAAAACTAGATCTGAAGAAACAACCCCAAGTAACCCTTGCTGGAGCATTACTTGTGTTGAATGCATCTGAAACTAAATAAACCATAAGTGTGAAACATGCCTGTTTGCCTTTAAAAAAGTTTTACTATGTCATTGTTTCTGGAATAGTAGGGAGGCAAACCATATTGTAAATTGCAGATTTTTATTCTAGTTGGCTCTAAAATCTTGGGAAACTGTCTTAGTAAGACTTGTCTTACTCATCATATAGACTCATCCTCAGCAAGTCCCTTGAAATTCACAGTTTTATGTTACTTGGCTGATGATTGGTGAGTGGCTGATTTAATAGCAGACAACAGTCTTGTGAGTGGGGCAGCCATCTGTTGGCAGAAAAAGTTGTCCAATAATTTCCCTGGTTCACATGGAGATTTAAACTGAAGTCTCTCCAGTCAAAGTCCAACTGTTACAACATTAGACTTCATCCACATTACTTATTAAGTACTGCTTGTTTATTTATTGCATCCATATGCTTGTACAGTACAGAAAAAAGTTAACATCCACTCAAAATGGCCACTATCTTACTTGCTGTCTCTTGCCTTTGCCACAACATACTAGCCATGCAAACTCTTAAGGCCTTTCCAAAGAGTTTACTAATTGACCCTAGAGAAAATTGGGGGGTCTATCTTTCAGCCATTTATTTCTGATTGCTTGTAACAATTTTTGTACTTCTCTCAAAGCAAGTTATTCAGTAGTTACTAAACTTAGAATTCATTAGAACACAAAACACATTTCCCAATAAGCATCATTTTTAAAAATTTAAAAATCAGTGTGATGTTACCAATGGAAAGACTGTCAAAGTTGTTTAAAAAACATTAAAGCATCCAAAACCAAAAGGATAATAAAAGCTAAAATAACAAATGTGTTAAAATCCTGTTACTAAAAACCGTAAGGCTCCTGGAGAGTTTTCAACAGGTGCCAAAAGAATTCTAGATATCTAGTGTGTTTTCTTAATGGACACCCCAGGAAAGTGCCCTGATAATGGGATGCTGCTTTAGCTCTTGATGGCGAATGTATGACATTTAGTTTTAACTATCTTGGAAAGTGGTTAAAGCATTCATCCATAGTGGGACGATGGCAACTGGAATCTTTAACCAACAGGGATATTAAGATTGGCAATAGAAACTACAGCCCCAGCATACTTGGAGAACAGATTTAGAAAAATTTCAGCCATAAAGTCAACATCTCACGGTCAGAACTCAACTGATTTCACATGTAATTGCCAAGGGGCCTTTCGACCCTTTTGCTCACTGAGTGGCCATTAAGCTGGTTTTAAAGATCTTGGCAGACACGGCACATAGCCAAAGAGCACAAGTATCAAACTCGATCGCATCACGTGATGTATTGTGATGTTTTTTGCTTTTGCGGAGCTGGAGTTGTAGACCTGCGTGTGATCGATCTGGTTTGTGGGCCACCAGTTTGACACCTCTGCCATAGAAGAATGCCAGAATCATACTCTTTCCTCTAATTTTGCCCCATTTTCAAGGTTCTCTGTGTTTGGTTTTTCAAAAAACGGCTTTCCAATTTTTTCAAGTAGTTGGTACAGAATGGTATGCCTTTTTTGTATAATTTATTAAAGAATTTAAAAGCTGTACATTAATACAAACTAACATACTGTACAGTAAGAAAAAAAAGCTAAAAGTGCAAGAAAGGGAAAAAGGTACAAAGAAGTGGCTTCCAAAATTTACAATAGTTATAAGTACAATGTTAAGTTTACCTCTTACTGGTTACAACATAATTCTATATTATTCTAATTATCAAAATCATTAATCATGTTCATTTCTTTCTGTTTCATACAAAAGTCGAGAAGAGGTTTCCATGTACTAATAAACACAGATATTGTCTTTATTCAAAAAAGTCAATATAGCCATCTCCAGTTCTACCATTTCTGCAATCTCTATTGTGGATAATGCCCAATCTTTCCATTTTTGGATGTACAATAATTTTGTTTTCTTATCATGTACAGAAACTAAAAAAGGAATTTGGAGATGTAGTGACCAGATTCTTTATGGATGAATTCCGGGAGTTGAAGTCCACACATCTTAAAAATTACTCAAAGGTTGGAAAACTAAAGGCAGCAACTTTCTGCTTGCAGCTAGCCTTTCTCAATCTGGTATCCGCCAATTCTGTTGACTATTATTGAGCAAAACATTTTGAATTTGTATCTTCTGAGTGCAAAACAACATTGATCTTTTACTAGAAGTCTTCTGAGCTTGAACAATTTTAAAACGGTCAGTACAGAACACTTCGGGCAAAGTCAAAACAAGCTGTTTCAAACTCAAAACATCTGTCTCAGGTCCAAAACATTTTCAATTTCAAATGATTGTGTGCACTTGACAGTTTCACTTTTGGTTTGCGTGGATAATTGATAAAATGAGACAAATTGCAGATGTTCCGTTACAAAAAATAGTTATCAACAGAGCACTTCCCCCAGCTGGCTAGACAAGTTGAACTGGTTCTCCTCTGTCATATTTGGAGAACCAATAGTTTGTGGACATTTGTTACGAAGGTAAATGAAGGAAAAGGTACAATAGAAAATTCCAAATGTGTAGGGTCCAAATCATGAGAATAAATTAAATCTTTTGATAATAAATAGCAATAGCACATAGACTTAAATACAGCTTCATAATGCTGTATAGCCATTCTAAGTAATTTATAGAGTCAGCGTATTGTCCCCAACAGTCTGGGTCCTCATTTTACTGACTTTGGAAGGATGGAAGACTGAGTCAAGACTTGAGCCATCAGGACCAAACTGCTGGCAGGGAGCTGAATTAGCCTGTAATAAACAGAAAAATAAGAAAACAAAAATAGTTGAGAATCAATTCGTGAAATGTTTTTGATTCTTGGCAATCCTGGTAGGTTAGTAAATGATGGAAATACTCTAGAATATAGTTTGGCTCTATCTGGAGGAATATCAGTGCCGGCTTCTGTTTTCTAAAGGAACAAGAATCTCAGGAGGAAGCAGCCTTCCCTAATATGTGGCCTTCAGGTGTTTTGGACTTCACCTTCTATATTATCCCATCTAACAGCTGGAAATTATAGAAAGTAAAATTGAACAGATCTGGAAACTACCAGGTTTCAGAAAAGAACAGAATAAGCCAATAGAGTTGAAAGGCTAGGAATCTTGATGTTAATGAATGACTTCTCCTTAGCAGGTTTTCTGCCCTAGTGAATTGCTTCCCACTTACCCCCAATAATGTGCTGAAACTGCACCTTACTGGCCTGTGTTTGCGCTCTTTCCTCCACCCTCCCCATCTTTCTAGCTTGTTCCCATACACAATGGGATAAACGCCAGATGCTACATTCTCAAAGGTGGCACTGTGACCTTCAGGCTTAGCTGCTGGCATGCTGCATTGTGGGGCTCGTTTCTTGCACCGGAGGGTATTAACCCTCTGGAGCCCCCAGGTGACTACCCAGAAATCTTCATCTTCCAAGACAGTCTCTGAAACCACTTCACTGAACCCCCAATCTTCTCATAATTCACTGAACCTGGATGATGGGAAGGTTTTCCGCCTCAAGACCAAATGGGAACTCACTCGTGGACTGCTGGTCTTCTTTCTCTGTTCTTCTCCATGGCTGGTGCAGAAAGCACCAAAGGTGAGATTTTGACTCCTGATCTAACCCATTACTCATTTTGTCTCAACTGTCATCTGCTGTCTTGGGTTTCTATGAGGTGCGGTTGGAAGGATGTACCAGAATTTTAATGATCTTATCAGGAGATCAGTATAAATGATAAATTGGTTTATTAAGTTTTGGAAGTTTCCTTGTTATCTCTCCATGTGAGCATGACTCTGGAATTTGATCCAATGACTTAAACTGAATGCTCTATTGATTAGGGAGGTGATGAAGAGTTTTTAGAATAAATTATGGTGGGTAATTTGTGTAAAATGAGTCACAAAATTATTTGTGACACTTGCATCAATGATTAAAGGTAGTTATGACAACTTCTTGCATAGTTTGCAGGTTAATAATTGGTGTTAACGATTGAAAAATGGCAATTGGGAGACATTGTTTTGATGGACTAAAGTCCATTGTCCAGATGCACAAACTGTATACTTATTGGAATAAATTATCTGTAGTAATTAATTTGTTAACAGTTAATCTATAGTCCATCTGTTAACTTTTTAGGTATCTCAAGATGGACTGTCACATTGAGCCTACAAAAATCCAGCTAATCACTAGATGGAGGAAAACTTCTCTTTGTTTCCATCATCTGGATTTTTTTCAGGCCAAATCTGGTAGCCTTACTCAGGGTTCTCTTTCCAAGAAAATACAGCTTCCCATCTGGAAATTGCCCACCTATCCTCTATATTTCTCTTTGTCCTCCAAGCTCCTTTCTTTCACTCGGCGCATTCTGGGACGCCGTCTCTGGACTTCTGCACTTCGTCTTACTTTGTATGGGCAGTTTGTGGCTGGTGAGACCCACAAAGAGATCAAAGAAACACTGCAGCGACTCCAACACTTGGGGGTCCGGCCTCTCCTTGCTGTCCCCATAGAGGAGGATGTAGGAGAGGAAAAAGAAGGGTAAGTATAGGTGAAGGGTAGGTAGTCTAGCAGTAGAGGAGTTTTTGCACAGATGGAAAAAGATAAGACAGTGTGATCTGACTTGTCTGCCAATTCTTGACCAGATGATCACAGAATCTTATTTCAACTTTATTACAGATGTGCATTTTGCTACACCTGAGCTTTAAATAGTTGCTTGAGAAATAAATAACAACTGAGATGATAAACATGTCACTTGAGACAGCAATCTTAGTCTACCTAACAGTAGAGATAATCCTGGGGGGGGGGGGGAATGGAAAACAGGGAAATTGTACTTAGAGGAATATACATCTGCAGAAAGAAATTCAGAGATTGAGAGAACATTTTATGTGATCCTAATTTTGGATTTATTTTAGAATCTTAAGATTCTGTTTTGGTCATGGAAGATGTACACATGGTAGCTTTAAATTGTAGTTCACTATAAGGGAATCGATGTTTTGATTCAAGTGCTTAGAAAAATGGTGCTGGTGGATGATAGTCTTGCCTCTATCCCCCCAATATTTAAGGATATTATAACTATTTTAGTAATAAATAAAGAGTGAATCTAATTTCCTGTGATATTCTATTCTTCAAACATTATCAGTCATCATCTCTGGATCTGCTACCTGGGAGATAATGCTAGATGTTTTCCAATTCATCTGGTGGACATTGTAATGGCGGAAGATTGCTTTACTGTACAACAAATTTGCTAGCTGGCAGTTTGTGGGTTGTAAATCAATGAGGGGGTGTTTTATGGTGACATGGAGAGCTCACACATCTTCCGAAAAGGTGAAAAGAGTCACACAAGTTTGCAGCTTAAGAAGGGAAACATGATTCATACATCCTCTTCCGGTGTTTCCAGTATGTATTAAGACCATCTACAACCTTGGCTTTCTGTTTGAGGAAGTGGTTATCAGGTGTTAAGGGTAATTTCTCACACTAACTACAGTAAACTTTGATATAATACATGGAACCCTGTTACTCAAAACTAGAAAAAAATGAGAATTGCATTTTTCTGAGTGTAGAGAAAATAAAGTCCAACTAGTCCAAATGACCAGCCAAATAAAACCTGTTTTTTGAGCGGGAATATCCTTACCTTCCTCCAGCAATCTTGATTTTTGCTGGGAAATTTGGAAACTTTGTTGAATTTTCCTGGTTAAGTATTACTCACAGTCTGATCATTAATTAATATAAATCACTACTATTGACAAGCCAGACTTCCCTAGCCTATTTCCTTCTCTAGGTCATAAGGATTCTGCAAAATCCCTAGTCAGTACATCCCCAAGGACAGTTACTTTGGTGTGATGATTAAGGCATCAAGCTAAAAATCGAGACCATGAATTCTAATTCCACCTTAAGCACAATGCCAGCTGGGTGACCTTGGGTCAATCCTTAACTCAGCCCTACAAAAAACAAGGCAATGGCGAACCATTTCTGAAATCTTGCCCAAAAAACTGCAAAAACTTCTCCAGGATAAATAAATAAATAATCAGCAAGATGGCCATGGGTGAACTTCAACTCCCAGAATTCCCTAGTCATTGTGGGAATTCTGGGAATTGAAGTCCACCCATCTTAATCTTGTCATCATACAAACAGACGCAATAATCCATCACATACTGCATAGCAATCATATGAAACCAAATCCAGAGAAAAGGGTGGCATTACATAGAAAAGAATTGGTGAGCAAGCAACAGAAGTACAGAAACCCAGATCTAAAATGGCTGCAGTGCTACCCTTCTCCTTCTCTCCTCACCAGGGAAGGGTGGTATGACAAGAATGCCCAATCCATGATTACCTGCTTGGATCTCTCGGTGGGGGGTGCCCCCAATCCCATGATGCAGCTGAAGGTGACGGCCCTGATGGCGGCTGAACTCTGTGTGAGTACTGTGGGGTGCATCAAGCAGTAGCTGTTGGGGGCATAGAGTTAGTTTATACTTTGAAGGCAATGTTAACACGATTAGTTTTGCTGTGCAAACACCAAACCCAGACAGTTGGCATTATCCAGTCCTTCCACCCACCCCCACTACCAGGAAAACAACTTAAAATGAAAGAGAAGCTATAAACACTAACTTCTCCATTGCAGCACTCAGTGCTGAGCTCCAGCAGGGTGAAATATGATTCCCAAATGTGGATTGGGTGATGTGAGCTATTTAGCCACGCCTGCTATGTCCCGCTTGGCTGAGGAGGCACTATCACTATTATGAAGCTGAGACCTGCTTTTTTAATGGAAGGGCGCATGGGATATTAAGTACTTATTTCAAAAGGAGTGGATGGAGACACTGTATTCCCCCAAAATGTGATCTTTGATTCGGTTACTGTGCCACCAGAAAGGATTAAGAGCTGAATAGGTCAAGTGTATTGTGGCAGTGTTTCTCAACCTTCAAAGTTTAAGATGCAATGACTTCAATTCCCAGAATTGAAATTGACAAGTCCATGTGACAAGTCCATGTGTCTTAAAATTGACAAACTTCATGATGGATTTATTTCTTTTCTTTTTTTTATTAGTCAAACTAAATTCAGCACTTCAGGAAAAACAACCCTATAGTCCTCACTTATTGCTATTTTCACTGTGATATAGTCATTAAGCAAGTGACCATGATGGACTTATCAATGTCATTTCCCATTCAGTTATTAATTGAATCACCATGGGTTGTTAAGTGACACATCACCTGACCATGACTTGCAATTTTACTGCTGGCTTCTTTGATTTTGCTTGTTGAAAGTCAGCTGTGAAGTACCTAAATATCAGTCATGTGTCTGTGGGACAGCAGCTGCAATAGTCATAAAAGAGAGGATTGATTGTTCATTTTTTAAGTGCCATTGTAAGTTTGAATGTTTGGTAAATAAGACAGTTGTTAAACAAGGTCTACCTCTAATCCAGCACAGTCATTCTTCATGTAGCAACTACCTGAGACAGAGACAGTTCACAAATGCAGCAGTATTAAATGCTAGTAAATGGTAGTAAAAAAATAATTTTCAATCACTTGCATATCTTAGTCTCATGGTTCACTTAGTGAATATTTTGCTTAGTGACCATTTTTCTGGAATAAAATGTGGCTCCTAAATGAGGAGAGGCTGTATGTGTACTTGATTTCATCTTACAGGAAGGAGATTTAAGTGAAAATTTTCAAAGCTATAACACAAGTATCCAAAACTTACAATAGTTCACATTGACCGGTTTAGTGTAACAATTCAAAATTACACTGAAAAAAGAGATTTACGTCTGTTTTTCACATTTACAATCATTGCAGCATCCCCATGAACAGCTGTTCAAAATTTGGACACCTTGGCAACTGGCTCATATTTATGACGGTTGCAGTGTCATGTGATCATGTGATCACCTTCTGTGACCAGACAAGCAGAGTCAAGGGGAAGCCAGATTCATTTAACAACCATGCCACTTACTTAATAGCTGGCAAGAAAGGTTGTAAAATGGGGCAAAACTCATTTAACAAATGTCTCACTCAGCAACAGAGGTTTTGGGTTGAATTGTGGTCATAAATCAAGAGCTATCTATATTTCCCTATTAAAAAAAACTACAGTCATCATTCTGGTTCCTAATTCTGCAGTATGGGATGAGAATGAAGACAAGTACTTTGTTTTTATTTGGGATGGATTTATTTTCTCTATTCACAGAAAACAATTACCCTGTGTTTACAAAACAAGGAGGGAGTATCAGACCTCAGCATTGAACGAGTCATGGCTGCCATGTCAGAGCATGTGAGCAGATCCCCTTTCACATTTTCTCATCTGTTTCCCTATTTGCTTTGATTCTATCCTTTTTGCTCAATCTATGGACAAAGAGTCGTTTTTTAAACGTGTGTGTTATCTGTTCTCTTCCATTACCACCAGGAAGTGTCCTTCAGCTGCTTGTCCCAAGAAGAAAACCAGCATTTCCAAAAATCACTGAGGCGCCTGAATTCTGTAGCACAGGTACCAAACCAACTAAAGTTCCACCCATGACTTTTACATTGGTTTAGGCCGTGAAATTTTTTGACAACAGTATTGAAGTTTGATGAGCTGTGGTGGCGCAGTGGTTAGAATGCAGAACTGCAGGCTATTTTGGCTGACTGCTGACTGACTTTGCAATTGCAATTTGGCAATTTGATTCTCACCAGCTCAAGGTTGACTCAGCCTTCCCTCCTTCCAAGGTTGATAAAAAGAGGACCCAGGTTATTGGGGGCAATATGTTGACTCTGTAAACCGCTTAGAGAGGGCTGTGAAGTGGTATATAAGTTTAAGTGTTATTGCTATTGAATTGCAAAGTTATAGCCTATGTTGTCAACAACAGATCCAATATCGAGGGCCAGTAATTGGTCTGGGCAGGTTTTTGTTTAAAAATTCAGCTGTTGTCCCTTGGATAGAGGCTTAACCTTATAGCAATTATCAGTGCTAACATATGTTCCTTGGCAAACATTAGCAATCAAGATTACCTTGGCCTTAACATTAGATGGAATGAGCTTCCGTAGTGACATTTAATAAGTGAAGATAACAATCACAACCTCATGATCAGAGACCTGTCCCTTCAGTATGTATGTTGCCCTTGATGTTTTGAATCCTTTTGCCCTTCTCTCTTTTGTGCAGAAGGCTAAAACACCTGTCAGGTTTTTATTCGTTTATCCTGATTTGACTGATAGAGAAAGGTAATTGTGAGATTGTCTGCTTCAATAGCCAGAATGTTTTTCAGTCTTAGGGTATTGTCCCTGCTGCATTCCTTGCACTGCAGGGTGATATTATATAAAAACCCAGATTCAGAAGTGAGGCAAAAAAAGTTGGCAATATTTTGAATACAGAGAAGAATCACAATGGATTATAGTTGCATAGAGAAATTATAGAAACTTCTGGTTTGAACAGGATGAGACGTATGGCTGCTATGGGCCCTTTCCCCATTATTGAGTTCTTTCCTATTCTTGAGTCAGCAAAGAGCTCTCCAGCATAAAATTTGATTGTCCCCTTTGCTGGTCTTTATCCTGCATCTATCGCCTTTTGTTTGGTTGCTGCCACATATTCTGATGATGACATGGGTGTAAGTGGTGTGAAGCAAAGCAGATGGAGTTGGTGCTACCCTCCTGCTTTCTGAATGTCACCAGCTGGTGGGAAACTATCCAGAAATCAGGACGGGCTGGATTAAACTTGGGGAGATAGCAAGGTTTCACAGATGGTTGGCTTTGCAGCATATGTTAAAGAAGGGAACTGCATAGGAAAAGAAGCAGAGATGGCTGCTTCTTTCAACACAGAGAAGAAGAAAAAGTACTACCACCCAGTCTAGCCAGAATGGCCAATGTCATTCTGAGAACTGTGATCCAAAATATTTGCAGGGCATAATTACCCATCTCTGTTTTAGAGATTACTAGGTTTAGTTTCCTTTAGCTGATCAAATATTCATTTACATTTACTTAGCAAACAGAAATAAGTAAAGGAAAAGTATGTGAAGATCAAAAATATTGTATTTGGGCTGCATAAAACCACAATACCATTAGATGGGAGGAAAGAGAAAGATATTTTTATAGCTTTGTAAGAAACAAAGGTGAACATCTCCCATCAAAGTATACCCCAGATTTTAAGTGTATTTAGAAATTCTAAAAAATATCCATCTGCAATATAATGTTCCACATCTCTATAGTTGGGAGAAAATGTCTTACAGCGGTCTGTTTTCATGGTTGGATTTTGCAAAGGGACTTTTAGTTCTTTATTATACAATGACATATTCTTAATAGATTTCTAAGTAAAATCTTCAGCAATCCCAGTATCTGAAGGCTGGATAATCAGACACACATCTTTTTTTTATAAATCATTTGATTTTTCTTCTCTCCATATAGTATGCGGTAGAAAAAGGAGTCCGTGTTCTGGTAGATGCAGAATACACTTATATCAATCCTGCCTTGACATTAGTCACCATCGCAATGATGGCTATTTGGAACACCCAAAAGCCTTGGATTTGGAACACATATCAAGCATATCTCAAGGTGGGTCTTTTTTCCTAGAATCTGTCCTCCTTTGTATTTTGTTCATCACACTAACTTGGGAATTTAAAAAGAAAGCACTCTAATCAGAACAATTAAGTGACACTAGGGCACTTTTTAAAATATTCCATAGTGGTTGTTTTGTTTGTTGATTAGGACACTTTGGAGCACCTGAAACAAGATGTGGCCCTAGCAGAACATTTGGGGGTATGCTTCGGAGTAAAATTGGTCCGTGGGGCTTATCTGATCAAAGAACGGAAATTGGCAAAGGAAAAGGGGTACCCTGATCCTGTACAGCCCAGCTGGGAAGCTACCAATGAAAAGTGAGGACTTTTTCAACAGAACTGTTCTTCTGTTTTGAGCCTTGGTTATGTCAGGCTGTGCGCTACTTGTAAGATGTATGAGAAGAATCTACTTCTGTAGTAATGTCCCCCCCCCTTTTTTTTATTTTCCTTGGCAAACAGTTACCGGCGTTGTCTGGATTTTGGCTTCCACCAAGTGTCTCAAGTCAAGGAAAGGTTTGAGATGATTGTGGCCACACACAATGAAGCCTCTGTGACACATGCTGTACAAAGGTATAGTAGTGAAAAGGGGGTGAGGAGGAACGGTGTAATAAAACATCTACAAATGAAACATCAACTAAAAAGATGTTGAGACTTTGGAAAAAGTGCTGAAAAGAGCAACTAAGATGATTAAAGGCCTGGAGACCAAGATATATGAAGAATGGTTGCAGGATTCGGGTTTGGCTAGTTTATAGATAAGAAGTACTAAGGGGGACATGATAACAGGATTCCAGTATTTGAGAGGCTGCCATAAAGAGGAGAGAGTCAATCTATTTTTCAAAGCACCAGAGGGCAGGACAACAAACAATGGATGGAAACTAATCAAAGAGAGAAGCCACCTGGAATTAAGGAGAAATTTCCTAACAGTGAGAACAATCAACCAGTGGAATAGTTTGCCATCAGAAATTGTGGATACTTCATCACCAGAGATTTTTAAGAAGAGACTGGACAGTCTCTTGTCTGAAATGGTGTAAGGTCTCCTGGTTGAGCATGGGGTTGAACTAGAAAACCCTTCAAAGTTTCTTCCAGCTCTATTCTGATTGATTGATTGATTGATTGATGTTGCATGAGTCTGTGAAAAAGTCCTGTCTACCTCCTTAAATGGTCTGTGCAAGAAATTGCATGCACAAGAAGCAACTGAAAAACTGAAAGCCAAGAGGAAGAGAAGAAATGAGGCAATAAGCTGGGAACCATGCAAAATTTCATTTAGATCAGTGATTCCCAAGCCATAAGCCCTCCAGATCTGTAAAGTTCAAACCTTGTTTAATCGGTAGTGACATAGCTCAGAATTCTGGGAGTTTGTCCATATAGCTCAGTGTTTCTCAATCTTGGTGACTTTAAGATGTTTGGACTTCAACTCCCAGAATTCTGAAAGCTGGCTGGGAAATTCTGGGAGTTGAAGTCCAAACATCTTAAAGTCACCAAGGTTGAGAAACACTGATATAGCTGAAGGCTGACATGGCATTTGTCTTCCAAGACTTGAGAGGCTGTCACAGGGAAGAGGTGATTGATTTATTGTACAAAGCACCAGAATTAATGGGCAGAAGCTTATTAAAGAAGTAAGGAGACATTTTCTGACAGTGAGAGTTGTGGGTGCTCCATCACTGGATCTTTTGAAAAACTGATTGGATAATCATTTGACCAGGATGGTGTATGGTCTCCTGCCTTCAGCAGAGGGTTGGATCAGAAGCAACAAACTTTGTGCTCAAGGATTGACATGTTTTCCATTTTAACACAACTGATAGGGAAAGGTCAAAATAAGCAGAGGCTTAAAAACATTAGTACGTGTGTAAAGGCAAATAGTCATTTGCTCTCCTCAAACGTGTGGGAAATTAGGGCAAACAAAATGAAACTGATATTTATGGGTAAGTGATTTGCATAAAGTAGCAGAGGGAGTCTAGAGCGCTCAAGATTTTGTTGAGTCACAATTCTCAGAATCTGTCATTTTGGGCCATACTAGCTGAGATATTGAGGGTTGACATTCAACAACATGAGAATTAGTTTGGTCTAATAGCGGTTAAGGTGCTGGCCTGTTAACCAGGAGACTTTGCGTTCTAGGTCAGCCTTAGGCATGAAAGCTGACTGGGCGACTTTGGGCTAGCTAGTCACTCTTTCACAGTCTAACCCACCTCAAAGGGTTGTTGTTGTGGGGAAAATAGAAGACAAGAGTATTAGATATGTTTGCCATTTATGAAACTGGCAGGATAGATAGATAGATAGATAGATAGATAGATGATGATGATGATGATGTAACAAAAAACAAAACTGGGATATCAAATCTCAAGCCAGCACGGCAAGATAAACCATCTATTTAACATGGATGATTTAAAACTATGCAAAAAGCCTCACTGAACTTGAATCAATACTCAACACCGTTCAATAGTTCAGCAATGACAACAGAATGAACTTTGGACTTGAAAAATGTGTCATATTATCCATGCAGCGAGGAAAAATGGAAAAAAATAGAAAGAATAGAACTGAGGAATTGAAGCATTGTGAAAGCATTAGCAAAGGTTAGCGGTTACAAATATTTAAGCATATTGGAAGCAGATACATCTTGAATGGAAAAGTCAAAGAGTCAACACAAAAGGAAAACATCAGGAGGATCTGCAAAATAGTAAAATCAAAACTGAATGCTGGAAATACAATTAAAGCCATTAATACATAGGCCATTCCAGTGATACGCTACCCAGATGGAATAATCAACTGGACTGTGACTGAACTAGAAAAATATGTACCATGCTTTACACCCACAAAGTGACATTGACGTTTGCATCTGCCAAGAAGAATAAGGGGCAGAGGCTATTGCAAATCCACCAAACTGTAGAAGAAGAAAAAAGAAATTTGAATGACTACAGAAGTTTGAAAGTACAGAAAAATTGCTGCAGGCTGTGAAAACAGAATATGATAAAAACAAAAGAAACAAAGTCAGACTATAAGGAAAAACAGCTAAATGACAGATTAAATGGATGGAGAACCAAAGCTTTGCATGGACAGCACTTGAAAAACATTGAAGAAAAAAGTGAAAGCAACTTGACATGGGCATGGCTTAAGATGGGAATCATCAAGAAAGAAACAGAAGATTTAATACTGGCTGTTCAAGAACAAGCACTACAAACTAATGCCATGAAAGTGAAGATACAAAAATCCACTTTCAATCCAAACTGTCGACTTTGCAACAACAAAGTTGAAACTGTTTCACATTTAATATGTGAGCGCAGCAAAATTACACAAACTGATTACAAAGCTAGACATGACCGAGTTACTAAATTAATCCACTGGTCATTATGTAAAAAATTCAACGTATCTGTATCTGAAAAGTCATGGGAACATAAAGTAGAAAAAGTTGTCAAAAATAAGAAGGTGAAGATCTTATGGGACTTTTGACTACAGTTGGATTATTTGGAACACACTATGCCACATAGTGCGGTTGGTTGAAAACCAAAGCGTATAATTTATTGAAAGCGCTGTACCAGGAGTTGTCAGAGTAGAGGAAAAAGAACTAGAAAAAAATCACGAACTATCACAACCTGGCCATCAAAACTACACGATTATAGATAAAACATGTGACAGTGATACCCATTGTCACTGGGACACTTGGTACCATGTCCAAGAATTTTGCAAAATACATCAAGAAATTGCAGCTTCCTGCTATAACACCAGAGGAACTGTAAAAGACTACTCAGAACAACATACATTTTAAGAAGATACTTGGTTGATACCTAGGATGCTGGCAGCAACCCATATCAACCATCAGTGCCAGTCAATAATATTTGTGATACATTTTTAAATGTTCAGTTGACTGAGTTTCATGTTTAGCGAATAAAAGTTTATAATAATAATAATATCACCTAAAAGGTTTTGGGACGCCCATCTCCTTGGTAGAAGTCTGCTAGTGAACTTATGCTTACTCCAGAATTGTTTGTAGCCTACATGTCTATAAAGATTCTCAGTCATCCAGGACACGGTTGCCCCAAAAGTGTTCTTGAAAACATATGTTTGGGTCAACCATGACCTGGTTGACTGAGAATCTCTGTCTTTGGGACTTCTAGCTTACAGTTTATGTTTTCTATTCTACATTAAATCAATGCCCATCATTGCCTGTGTTTGTTTTATTTTCTTAAGGATGTCACAGATGGGCATCGACAAAAATGCTGGACCCATTAGCTTTGGTCAGTTGTTGGGTATGTGTGACCAGGTGTCCTTGGCACTAGGTGAGTCTTGAGTTTTCTCCATGTTCTTCATGACTTTTTCCTCGCTTTCTCCTTTCTTCCTGTGACATATTCACCTCCCTTCTCTAATTTGGTTTTCACCCTCTGGCCAAGTGTAGGTCAAGCAGGTTATGCCATCTACAAATCTATCCCATATGGATCTGTGGAAGAGGTTATCCCTTACCTGATCCGGCGTGCTCATGAGAACCAGAGTGTGCTGCTCGGGATCCGAAAGGAACGGGATCTGCTTCGCTTGGAGCTGTGGAGACGGATTTTAAGGAGGCCCTGATGGAATTTGCATTTACTAAAGACCATCCCCATTTTTTTTCTAGAATCATGGTTGCTTCCAAACCAGGATCTAATAGGAGGTTAAGATATTATGGTATTGCATTTGATAAACTTCCTGTGCTTTCCTACTGGGGTTTCTATTTCTCTTTCAATCACAGAAGATCTATTAAAAAGAGAAAGATGGAATAAGTATCTAGCATTTTATTTGCTGTCATTGTTAAATCTGTTCCTGGTTACCTCAAACTTTCTTAATCACAGTTATTTAATAATACTCTAAAGCAGAAGTGAAATTCAGCCAGTTCCCACCGGTTCTACAGAACTGGTTAGTAGAAGAAATTTCCTTTTGTTTTTTTCCTACTTTGCAGGGTTAATCCTGTAAAGATTAACTTTACAGAGTTAATCCTGTAAATAAGGCAGTTGTTTCTAGCCTAAT
>JAEANM010009847.1:0-16137 GCA_017656035.1 Myanophis thanlyinensis
TGATTTAATTGTAAGCAAGATGACTGAATGATCAAAATCAATGTCAAACTGGCCAAAACACTCAATTTCAGTGGGGGCTGCATATTTTTGAACACAACTGTAATGTATTGTAATCATTGCACCATCATAGCTCCACCATGGAGTCAGCTTTTTAATAAACTTAATTTAACATTGATTGGTCAATCAAATTTATATACCACCAGTAAGTTGCTCTCAGAACTAAACTAGTTTTCAGTAGATAACCAATCATTCACCAATTTTCCTTTTTTCATCCTTACCAGACTATGTACTAGGGAGAACTCATTTAAACACTAATTTAATTATATCTAAATGCAACATGTTCAGACCCTTCTCTGATTAGCATTGTATCTCCACACAATAGGGTGATATAAAAGAAAGTGGTTAAACACAAAGTATTAACATACAAAAACACAAATAATCTAATGATTTAGTTGGGAGAATTAGCAGGTAAATTTCTTAAATCAAAATCATTTTCTCTTATAATATAAAAGTAGAATATAATACTATAAACTGTATGGTATACATTGCCCTGTATGGTATACAAAGAAATGAAGAGAGAGAAGGATGTGAATGAAGATCAATTGGCTAGGATGTGAGTCCTCAGGGTGTAGCTTAACAACCTTTGTTAGGAGGACCACAAATGAAACATGGCTAAAAAGAAAGCTGATAATAATCACATTAGGGATGCTTCGAACATAGAATAACATAGTGATCTTCAACTCCCTGTTCAAGTAGGACACCCTACACCCATTCTGTACAAATGGTTATTCAATCTGTTCTTGAAAACCTCCAGTGATGGAATACTCACAACTTCTAGAGACTTAAGATACAGTAGCTGTAAAAAAAGAACTAGAAGGAAGTTTCAAGTAAAAAAAAATACATATTGGATGGGAGATTTCAGATACCTTGCTATATGGAAACTTGGCTTTAAAAAAAGACAAAAGTTACAGTTGCAGAGCAATAAACACATTTGACAGTAGGGTTTTTTAAAAATTCCATCATCAATCCTGATAGTGATTATACTGCTTCAATAAAATGATGGCACATATATGACATGAATGAATAAACTTGCATTTTTTTCCAAATTTCATAAAGTGATTGAAAACCCAATGTCTTTAAAAAAAAAAGATTAAAAAATTTAAAATCCAGGCTTGTTTAAAGTAGTGAAAAGAAAAAAGTTTTGTTTTCTCTCCAATGGGTATGAGATAGTTTTATGATTACTACATGGTCTGGTTATATGATTATTTCAGAAGGCACCATCCAACTTTATTGTAAGCAGGTTGCAACACACTTGGCTGTAATACGATGGTGATGATGATGATGATCATGATGATCATGATGATAAAGAAGAAGAGGATTTCAAAGATAGGAAACACTTTGAAAAATATATTATATAAGAGCAACTCTCTCCAGTTCCAGTTCAAATGTATTCTCTATGGGGCATAGATGTAGGAGAAGAGCAGGCTGAGCTGAAAGGCGGAATTAAACATGTCAACAGTTTGGAGTCATTGTATTGCCACAAGAGAACCAAGTGTAGCACCTTGTGAATTTCATTGACTCAATGAATGTTCCTAAATGTTTGCATCTGACATGGTTAAACAGAATGGACTAGCCCACTAATCTCTTATAGATAAACTTGCATTACAAAGAAAGTTTTATTGTTTATAATGAAAATGCAGTGATCCTATTAACAATTTATGTAGTTTTTGCTGCTATGTTCTTAAATATTCATCATAGTACTCTAATATAAACAGTTTTCTAAATCACATCAAAGAAGAAAATACATTTTCTTCAAAATTAATGAACTTTTTGGGGAGGATAGCATTGAAAAGTTAATTACAGTATACAGTTGTATGTCTTTCTTAACTTGATGTGCATCTAAACTAGATGATAATCAAAGGTAGACTGAAACTGGCTTTTGGAATGGATACTAATTATATCATTCTTGCAAAGAACGTTATTACTATTTTATAGGTTTGACAGAAGAGAAAAACTGTGTTGTGTCTAATTAAAGCTAATCTGGGCATACCGTATAAGTAGAGAGAAAAAGATATTTTTTGAAAGATTTCATATTTTAGTGATGAATCTGAATTAATTTTAAACAGTAGCTTTAGGAGGTGTGCCTTTTTTTAGTTCTGCCCAATCCAATTTTATGTATATTCCATTCTTTAAAGGTTTCCAACAGTTTTTAATCAAATATGCAGTTTAGTCAGTTAGTACCTGTCCTTACATGCAAGAATTTTCTTTCTCTATTTAATTAAATATAGTGATTCATTAGCACTATAATTCAATCCATCTTCATTCCTGGAACATATACTGTCTACATTCTGTGAGTTCTTATGACACAAAAGCAAGTTTTTGATAAGGAATCCAGCCAGAATATCAAAGGAGAATCCATTCTATTGGGGTTTCACTGCAACAACTGTACTATATACTACAGAGTCACTCAATATGCTTAAGTCACAGGTAGGCACTATTTGAGAATGTCAGCGCTTATTCAGATCTATTTCCCAGAAGCAGTTTTACATGAAGCAAAAGGAAGTGGCTAAGAAACTGTCATTTTAATATTTTACAGGATCCTGTAAATCGTCCCAGTGAGTCATTTTGGAAAATGGTGGACATTGGCACTCACAGCTATATTTTTTTGCTCATCTAAATAAATGTATCTGTAATCTAAATAATGTTGGAGGATCTATACAAATAGTTTCTAACCTGGATAACTTCTAGATGTGTGTATTTTAACCTCAAGCACGATGAGGTGTGTTACTTGGAAATAGCTAGAAATCCAATAGTTCTTAGTATAGGTTGAATTTATAGCCTTTTGGATTCTGAGGAGAATGTAGATGCAAGTTGCATAGCTACCTGGAAATTCACCTGCTAAAAACAGCCCCTTTTTGCCTATACTTGGTAATGTACATTCAAGGAAGACAATGGTAATGATTATTGCAAAGAGCATATAATTTTGTTTTCTGTTGTACACACACACTTTCCCCTTCCTTTCTAGTTTGTGAATGTCAGATAAGCAATTAATATTAATACTTTTCATTCTATGATGTTAGCATTTCATTAATTTCAGCCAAATAGCCTATTATGTTGTTTGATAGGGGAGAGATCTCTTGTGGGTCATCTAATCTATCCCCTACAGCAGAATAGTTTTGATTGCTGTATATGTGAAAAATGATGGCTGTTAAGAGTAACCTTGAAACAGAAACTGGGAATAATTCCACAGCTACACTCAGTAGTCATTGTTCAGTTGAAAAACAATTCCTAATTATCCTAACAATCACCTTCAATTTTCTGTTTTAATTTTAGTTCTAGAAAGTTTTTATGGAAGGGTTTATTTTATATTTAATATAATTTTTAAGTTAGATAATATTTTTTTCAAACTGAAAAATGCTGCTGCTAATTTTTTATCTGAATCTGAATCTGAATTTCTGCTTATTTTTTCTCCATTTAGGGAAGTGAGATTTGGAGGAAGTGCTAAAGAGAGAAAAGGAAAAATATCATGCTGATAAAAACATATGGGTACCAATGAATTTCTGTTATTCTCTTGGGCACAAATCCTGCAAAACATTTTACTTCTAGTGATTCTTCGTTAATTTCAAAAGACTGGGCTTCTTCAATTATTTCTTCTATTTATAAAAAAGGTTCCAGAGAGATGCAAAAAATTATCATCCATCCATTGTTCGAGTATAATCAGCAAACAAATGTGAGACACCTTTTCCTAAAACTTTGGGATAGGCAAGAATGCAAAACAGCATTGCAGATGAACAATCTGGCTTTTGAACCGGCAGGTCAATAATTGACTATTACGCAGTATTCCAACATCTGGAAGAAAAATACACTGCAAGGCTCTGTGGGTCTTTAAATTCTGATTGTATTGCCCTTAATTTTGATTCAATTCTGCTAGATGAGGTTTGGGGGAAATGGCCAGCCTCATCAATAGCCTGAAAGCTATATCTCTTATACAAAAATATGCATTAGAACAATTATTTGCAGCTTCACTATAATGCCCAAAGACATATCCCAGGTATAAGTTGATGAAATAGGACTACATAGTGACTTTCTTTTTATTTAATTTTTATTTAAATTGTACAATCAAATTTCTAAGTTCAAATTTACACCCATACATCTCTGACCGCTAGACAACTTCTTACTCAATGTCATACTCTGTGCTATTCTTTATGTCTGGAGGGGGGGTAGGGTGAAGACTATTACAGTACTTAATATCTTATTGAAAGGAAGAAAAGACTTATGATAAATTATGCTAAAATTTTAGTTAGGAACTTTGTGACTACACTGTAGAACAAGTAATTCAATTCAAATACAAAATAGAATTTCATGTTATATGCAAATACAAAGCCCTAACCTTCTAGGCCACAAAAATGTCCAGTGTCATCATTTATTAAAGTTTTTTTTCTATAAATTATGTGGCCACCTTTTGACCTTTGAGAATTTCCAGGAAAAACAGTTGCATCACAAGAAAGAAAAAATAACAACCATTGGAGATGCTGACTAGGAATTATATAGTCCCATGTTTTAGCCTTCAGGTCGGTCAGAAGAAATAAAGTATATTTATCAGGATTCTATGCGACTCCTTGTTATGTCTCAAATGCTTGATCTATGCATTGAGAAGTATGATAATTCTGATTTTTTTCCCCACCGCTCCAAATAAAATTGCATGTCCAATTCTAGAGGAAAAATATAGCAGCGCAATATACCCCCAAGCACGGTGGTAAATGTGTATGCTTGTGGCGGGGGAGGGGTTGTAACAGTACTAGAACTGATCAGTCAATCTCATCCGTTTTGTCTATTCATGGAAAAGAAGCTGAAACAATGTTTGTAAATCTGTGAAGGGGGAAAGCATGGGAACATCCATTTGATTCAAGGCCTCCAACTGATAGTAAAAGATTTGATAGGGTACTTCGATCACATCTACTTCGAATTGAACCCACCCCTTCAAAGGTTCACATAATCTTCATAAACAAACAATAAATGCATTGTAATGGTTGTTTTGACTTATTTTTCTGGAAGACTAGTTTTGAAAAATAAACCGATATATTGGCTAAGATTTTTGTACTGGCTACAAGCCTTAGACTCTTAACCTTATATAATCAATATCATTTTAGATGGATAAGTCATCTTGGAAAAAACCTAAGGAAATATGGCTTTTTACTATATTTTATAATATCTGTGAGATGCTTAAAATCCAAAAAAGCTATCAAACAGTGTATTTGGAACACAACTGAAATTTTCCACAGAAAACACAAAGCTGAGCCATTAACAACTTTATTAACATCTCTGCCCTGGTTTCCTAATTTTTCAATGACTTCCCTCCAAGGAGCACCATGTATTTTTAATAGCCCAGCCTGAGTAAATGCATTGCCTTCTTCAATTATCCAAGGTAGATTAGCCTAGTGGCCTCCATTTTGGGGGGGCACCAGGGACTGGTTCCATGGAGAGAGGTTTGTCTTCAGACCAGAGGGGGAATGGTTTCGTATGCTGCCTTTATCTCACAGATGGGATTTTGCTTATTTGCGTGGCCCAATTTCTGGTATGTCGTGGCCCAGTGCAGGTCCAGAGACCAGGGAGTAGAGACTCCTGGATTAGCAGTTATCTGTATTTGGAAAAGTTATGCCCTTGGTCCTTGGAAATCTTTCAGGTCAATGGGAATCATTTTATAGTATTGTTCCTTTTGTAAGGATTCCAATACTCGTAATAAAATGTCTTCCAGTGTATTGCTATAGACATCAGATATGATTTAGATCACTCCCCATTTATCTGATTCAAAATCCACAAAAGGTGGCAACATTTCTGTCTGAGACCATGCATATTATGAAGAGCTCTTTATAATGATATCAAGGATGATTCATCGCTTGAACCATTTGCCACAGAATTTAATTTTACAATATTTATTCATTTCATTGTGATTGTAATGATTTCTTTTTATATTTATGGTCCTGGATCAAAATAGATATATGTGTACCTATTACTTCTATGTTTAAGCATGGGCTCATCTTTCAAAGTTGAGGCTGAAGAGGGTACATACGGCTATGGGTAACAAATTGCTTATTCCCACTCTAATAACAGTTATAGAAGAGTTAGATGAAAGAGTAAATGCATACAACAAAGCAACAAGTAGAGCAAAGAGTAAATGCATACAACAATGCAACAAGTAGAGCAAAGAGTAAATGCATACAACAAATGCATAAAAGAGCAGTAGCCATTAATTAGAAAGACCAGAATTCAATTCCTGATTCACTCATTAACTTAAGACGGGTGGGAAGACACGCTTAATTTGATATTTCAACATTAATCTGCATTATGTTATAGCTAGGAATGACTGATTTCATATAGTTTCATAAAAATTTTGTTTATTAAGAAGGGGTATTGCTACATAACCAACACTTTCTTGGTAAAAAAAAACAACCCAAGAGGCTAGTAGTCTTGTATTTTTAAATAAAGTAGCTAATTCAGTAGCCTTTCTAATATTGGATTGGCAGTCTCAATAAGTAATCTGGTGTTAAACAATTACAGGAGATAGCTGAAATTCCTATTAGGGAATAATAGGGTAAATGCTTCAGGGCTATTGTTCAAACTCTTCACAACTCAGTAGTGAAACATGAAAACATTCATAAAACTTAGCCATTTGGAAAATGCAGAAAGATCTGCAATAACAATAACTGAAGAGAAATGTGGTTAATTTACACAGTGCCAATAAAACTAGAGTGATACTTTCCTTATACACATACAAGGAATTGCTCGTACTTGATTTTTGTGGAGCTAGCCATTCAAATGGCATTCACATTACACTATGATCAACCTTGAGCCTGCACTTAGACAATAATAGTTGTTCACCAAGACTTCAACAGCATCCTCAGAATGTTATGATGGGTAAAAGTTAAATTTACCTGTGTGCATATAACAAAATCAATCCCTATTTGCCCAAATGAACGAGTGTGACTGCTAGTTTTATTCTGAATAGAAATCTTACAAGATTATTTTAAGAACTCTTTTCATGCTACTTTAGGCAGTTTATATTTTAAGCTTTGATTCAATCTTCCTTTATACTGCACAGCTGGATTTATTTCTGAGCTGATAACAACAATGGAAATACTATATCTAATGTTATACCGGCTTAAAATATTGCTTCACTTCAGTTAGTGTTAGCTAATTTTCTTTTTTTCTATTGCTCAAATGGCTGAATTTAAAAACAGTTGGGGTTCAGGGACTCTAGGATATGTTGATTTATATCCAGAGAGCTTACTCCAATTACTTATTACAGCTTTAGACAGAAAATGATATGTGTCTTTGGGGTCTGCCTGTGGCAGAATGAGCTAAAACTGAGTGAAGGACTACAAGAGTTAAGATTTTTTTTTTTAAAAATCTCTAATTGGAAAGACCAAGAGTAGGCAGGTTTCTGAAACTGAATTTCTCACCCTGAATTAAAACTGTTTTTATTATCAAATTTATAGTTGTTGTCATTATTTTGTATTTTTTCCCTTATACAGAATAGAATAGAATAAAACTTTATTACAGTCATAGACCAGCAATATACAAGAATCTACTTACAAAAGTGTTAAAATAGTATTAATATTAATAGTGGATAATAACATTCGTGGTGATAAAATACATGAGAAGGGAATAGATAAGTATATCTTCCTATCTCTTCCCTTATACAGAAAAAAGCAGTAATGAAACTGCTTAATGAAATTAACAGACAAATCATTTTTAGAGGATATGGTGACAAATCCTAGGCTCAGACTTGGATTCCTTTCAGACCAATGCAGTATTTTTAATGTTGTGTTTTTTTATTTCAGCATAGAAGGCTGCCTTGTGTCACTTTATTCCCATTCAGCCTTGGACTATCAACATTGATTAGGACAGCGTTTCTCAACCTTGGCGACATTAAGATGTTTGGAATTCAACTCCCAGAATTCCCCAGCAAAGCTGGAAGTTGAAATCAAAACATCTTAAAGTCGCCAAGGTTGAGAAACACTGAGTTAGGAGAAGGCAACTCATGCCATGCACCCTACAGGCAATACAAATCCCTTATTTGATGCTTTCCTTTTGCATGATTCATTGTAGTATATTGGGGGAAAAAAACAGTTAAAACAAAGCAAGATAACTGTGCTGCATAAAACTCATGAATGGCTAGCAACAACTCTACAGAGCTTTCTTTCCCAGCCCTTCCTGGAGTTCCCAGGACCATGAACTTGGGGGCTTTTTCATATTCAGTGCATATGTATGTCATATATTAAAAAATAAAATATTAACAACAGAGAAAAACCAGTTTCTAAGCATGGAAAAATCATGTAAGTCTTTCCTGGGGTAGATTTGTGATTCAGGTAATCCACCACTTACAACTGTTTGTTTAATGACCATTGGAAATTACAATGGTGTTGAAAAAAAACAAACCTGATTTACAACTGATCTTTGTTATGACCATCACAGGATCCTCATAGCCACCTGATCAAAATTAAGACACTTCGTAACTAAGCACAGATTTATGACGGCTGAAGTGTCCTGGACTCATATGATCATCATTTCTGACTTCCCTAGCCAAATTCCAACAAGCAAAGTCAGTGGTGGATGGCAGATTCACTTAATGATGATATGATTGATTTCATGAATCGTTTAATGACTGCAGCAAGAGAGGTCATAAAGTTGGGCATGACTCGCTTAATTGCCTCGTGAAGCGATGGAAGTTCTGGTCCCACTTGTGACCATAAGTCAAAAACTATATGTACTTAACTTAAGTAATTATCCTGAACAGGCATTCCTGCAGTATACATGGCTTCATAACAGAGGTGAAATTCAGCAGGTTCTAGCAGATTCGCTAGAACCAGTAGTAAATTTTCTAAGCAGTTTGGAGAACCGATTGTTAGAAAAAATCTTTTATTTATTTTCCCACTTTATAGGGTTAATTCTGCAAGGAAGTCAGGAAAAAAAAATTCTGGTTTTGTTTCTAGCCTAATCTTTATTGCTCTGCTTACAGAAACTGCCCACCCAGTCACATGACCCCCCAGCCACGCCCACCAAGCCACGCTCACAGAACCCGTAGTAAAAAAAATAGAATTCTACAACTGCTTCATATGCTTCAAATAATTTCTATGGCAAGATATCGTATTCCTGAAAAATGGACAGTCAGGGAAGCTGAAGAACTATAGAAGTGGATGTAGCCTTCAATAAAAAGTTAAACCACACACATATGTGCACCCATATACACACAAAAAAACAAAAGACCCCCAAACAATCCTAAAGCATTCTAATAATGCTTTAGAAGAAAGTATAGAGCCTCTTTCCTAGGACAAAAAGCATCAAGACATTGCAGATAGATTTCCTCAAAGTATTAGCAGTCAAACCTAACAAGATTAGACATACTTCCATTTAATAATGGATAGAGTTTCAATCTCTTTATGTCAATGGCTTTTATTTGTCCACAGAGTTCAGTATTATCTACTTGGTGGGCAGGTTTTCCAGGCATAGAACCGTATCAGTTATTCAGGCTTTTTGGATGTGTGAAAAAGTAAAATGGTAACAGTAGAATGAAATCTGGACTTTTCTGCATGAAAAGAAAAGATTGACAATCTGTGACTGATGTAGGCCAGTCATTTTTATTTGATTCTTGAAGCTTCTCCATATTCAACAAGCTACTTAATAACATCAGTTCGGTTCCCACTCTTGTTTCAAGTACTCTGTCAGAAAAGGAGCATGGTATCTTTCCTGCTGATCAAACAAAAGACACTTCAGTCAAGAGATATAAATAGTTGATCTATGATAATAATAATTCAATACACTACAAAGTCAGATGTAGAGCTGCTGAGGATGAACCATTTTATATTTTGACAATTTGACTTTAAAATTATATATCTATTCCTGTTTATAATAATACTTCCACTGTTGAAATAAAAAGGTGTCTTAAACTGTGGCGGATTCTGGTCCTTGAATGATATTTTGTCATCCTTCACTAGTAGATCTATTATTTCTTTTTATTTCTTGCTTTATTGTAATTCCGTGCTTTACTTGTTACGGTTTTTTTTAGCTTTCTTAGGGCTGAATAACACTGAAAATTCTGCTGCATCATAGACTTTCCATCTCATAGACTTTCCATATTTTGTAGGACGCTCAGAAGAAAAACAGAACATATTAGTCTTCTCCCAGTACATGATATACATAGTCTTTGAATTGGATATTACATATAAATATCATGGTTAAACTTATCCTCCCTCCCCCATAACAATATTTAATGGAGCATTGTCTAGGTCAGTGGTGGCAAAACTTTTACTTACCAAGTGCCGAAAAGTACGCACTTTATGCATGCCTTCCACACTTGTGTGCAGCTCCTCCACGTGCACTGCATGTGCAACTGCACCAATTGCACATACATGAAGCTTTTGCACATGCAATGCATTCATGCTGTGCTCAGGCACTCACACACACATGAGCCATTGTGTATGCATGCACAGGAGAGCTCCGAAAGCCAACTGGATTTCCTGCTGCAATCACGTGCATGCACAGCAGAGGCCCGAAGACTAGCTGGGTTTCTGCAATCGTGCATGCATGAACGTGCAATTGCATGTGCATGCTTCAGTGGAGGTAAATTGGCTAACAGCTTATGTGCCCAGCAAGATGGCTATACATGGCACTTGTGGCATCAGTGCAATAGGTTCTCCATCACGGGTATAGGTATTGCCTAGACTGGAGAGACTTGGGTTCAAGTTCATCATCATGGAAAGTTATTGGGTGAATTTACCTGCAACCTGTAAATTATTGGGCTTCCTTCCACACTAGGAGTCTGGCTCACTATTTGAGACCTCTAGCTACTGTATATTAGACACATGTTTAAGTTCACACTTGAATGACTGAGCTCATGGATGACTGTTGGCCAGTTCCCTCCCAGATTAATGTACATTTTTTAAAAAGTTATTGATTTTCAAAAACAGTTAAAAAATAAACAGATAAGAAAAAAAGTTTGAGAAAGAAAAAAAACCAAAAAAGAAAGTATGAAAAGAAAAAGTAAAGAAAATAGAAAAAGAATGACTTCTGACTTTCTTTCATTTTTATGAATAAAAAATGCACCAAACTCTTATTCTAATTTTCTACATCATTTCTATAATCCCATATAGTTCTAATCATCAATTCCCCAAATCAACATTTCATTTCTTTCCGTTTTTTTTGCAAACAATCCAATAATCAATGTATCTTTTTAGGATTGTTGTGAAGACAAAATTATAGGAAACCCTTCATAAACTATCTTGAGCTTTCACAGAAAAGGCAGGATAAAGAAATAATAACAGTAATATGTAATAATATGAATAATATATGCACTTTCCAATTTGGACAGCTTTGTTCATATTGGATAAGCTTGCTTCCTGATGCAATGACATTATAACAGTTATCTGAGAAATTAGTTTATTTTTCTTCAATTATTAGTACATACAGTTGCTATCATTTGCTAACCATCTTACTAGATGGGGAAAATGAAACCTTCATCTCCTTTTCTGAAATTCCTCCTGGCATCTACTGTACTTAAAGAAGCTCTTTGAAGTTTTTCGTTTTGAATAATATGATTTAATGGGGAATTTAAATCATAGCTATATTAAATGAGTTGAAAATCTCCCAAACTTTATGAAACACTAAGAAAGCAGGCTACCTTAACTCTTTAGCTCTTTAGGATAGAAATCAGAAAAAGTTCCTGTGTTAAAGAACAGGTTTTTGAAGATGAAATTTTCTTTTTTATGTCAAAGGCAAATTCATTCTGCAATCACAGTGAAAGTTTCAGAAAACAACATATAACTATCTTACAACAACTGACAGATTATATGAATCTGTAATTATATTTATCAACATTTAAAGATATAGCTATATAATGTGCAACTATATGAAGTGGGCCATTAGTGATACAAAATATTATCAGTATGCTGATATTAGAAATAGACATGGGTATCAGAGTTTCTAGAAGTGCATTTGCTACTAAAATCAGATTCCAAAATAATGATGTTGTTTTGAAACTTACACACTAGAATCTATACTTGTTCTAATACTTTCATTGGTGTACTTTACTCAATTTGTACAGTACTTTTATAAATAAAACTTGTAATAAAATCTTCCCCTCTTCTTTTTTAATTGAAAACTTTAAAAAGAAAATGTAAATAAGCATAAGAAGTAACATAAGAAAGAATATAATAATATAATAAATCAGGAATTTAAACATGTCATGGAAGTTAAAAGTTTCTGACATACCATTAATTAGTTGCAAATAGTTAAGTATACCATATATTTCCTACTGGAAAGGTTGATTTCATCAACAAAAGAATGGTTAACCAAGTTTTGAGATTATGCTTTACTTTCCTAAACAACTTCATACCTTAAAAGTAAATCTGACATACATTTCAATTGCAATTGGAAAACATTTTTAGAGTATAACCTAATACATTGATTGTTATCACACCTCAGTTTGGGTTTATCTGTGCATTAAATTTATATTTCAATTTTACAAGATAATTTAACCTGACTAGATTCTTAGTAATATGTATTGAACTTATTTTATTTGTTGATAGATGTTATGTTAAGTATGAGTCTTTATATTTATTTCTTGATTATATTTAATAGTGATTCACAGGCCTTAAAATGATATATTACATAAAATATACCTAAATACATAATCTATTCTCATTTTCTCCATTATGTGTAATGTTTAACTTATCATTGTTCATAGTTGAGATGTTATGCTTCTGCTTTCATTTAAAAGTTTAAATGTTTTTGATGAGAAAATTCTTGTACTACTTTTTAGAACATTCAGATTTTGCATTTCATTTATAGAAGCCTATATGGTTTTAGCCTTCACCAGATGTTAAAGAAATAATTTATTATAATATCCTTCCCAAATTTGATCTTCAAATGTTTTGGGCCTCTTACCGGCTTACTTGGCCAATAACCAGGATTTTTCTCCTCCATTTTATTTTTGCTAACCACAATGTACCATGATATAAAATCGATAACAAACTATTTTCAACCCATTACTTGAAATAGCTATAAAAACAATATGCAATTTATAAGAGTGGATTTCATTGAAACAGAAAAGCAGGAAATGAAGAAAGAATCAACCTTGTGATATATTAAGGACTAAAGGGAAGAAGAGGAGTAGGAAATCCATAAATGTATTTGTGAATCACTACACCACAATTTGAAGGATTGTCTAAATCAAGACATTATTTCTCTGCCTATATTATGATGATGATGTAGCATAATTCCAAAACATATAAACATTCTTTCCACACAGTTTGTAATGTAAGGCATTTTTCCAAATAAAATCAGAGAAGCCTATTGTGTAAATCAGTGAAATTAAGACCAGATGCTGAGAGGGGGGTGGGGGGTGCAAAAAGAAAGAAAGGGAGAGAAAGGGAGAGAGACAGAATTCTGCAAAGTCAGAAATGTAACAATGATTCTACAACAATGAATCTGGAGAATTAAGAATACAATTATGGGAACAAGGATTTTGCTATATATTAAAAATATGTAAAAGAATACCTTATGCCATTTACTTCCTTATTAATAAAGTTGCATATGGCTGGTGCTATTAAAGTCATCTTTGAAGAAATAGGATGCTTTACCAAAAATAAAGTGAATCATTTGTGAATTCTGTAGGCACGAAATGGCTCTTTCTAGCCCATATACATATGTTAGGCAAGTTTTATTTGGTACCTTATATACTTTCTGCCTGTGTTAATTCATTTATTTTAAATGTTACTGTCACTGTACCAAAGAGCCCATCATGCAAATAGATACAAAACATGTTTTATTCTGAGATTTCCAAAAAATCCACATTGGAAGTGGCCAAATGCACTTTATGCAATGAAATAGTTGCCATTTGGATAAAATGCATAATTAAACCATCAGTTTAGGTCATATAAGTAGCCTATGACACTTTCTGATCAATCTAAGACTCCCGCCTTGTAGTTTGTTGCATAATGGAATTGGAATATACATGTGTATCAATGATATTATGCATAAAACAAATACAGAAGTAGGAAAGCATGAATTGAAGATTATGAATGAGGTATGTATGTGACTCTGATTCCTTTGATTTCCCCCCCCCCCTCCTTTGGATTCTCCTATCATTGGAGTATAGTGCTTACCACCATAACCTTCCTCCTGTTATCCATATAGGAATCTAAATTGATGCAAATAAAATTTCTGCCATTGGTTTAAGGCCTCTGAAATTCCAGATGATAAATCTGTATAGACATTTCTTTTCTGCCTAAGCTTAAACAAACAAACAAAAAATGTTATCCATGCCCTGCTTGTCTTTAAAAAAAGTGAGGCTGTGACTGTCATCACAATTCCATGGCTTGGGACCCGGGTACTTATGGGACCACCTATTGCCACCATCAGCGTCTCACCAACCTGTGCGTTCCTACAGGGTGGGCGTCCTTGGTCTGAACATTGTCGTCTGGCAGCCCCAAGGGGTCGAGCCTTCTCTATGGGGGCACCCTCCCTTTGGAACGAATTGCCCCCGGAGATCCGGACCATCACAGACCTGCGGATCTTCCGGCGCGCATTAAAAACCTATTTGTTCCAACAGGCCGGTCTGGCCTAGTACTAATTAGTAGGGTTTTTTTAAAATTGGTTTTAAATTTTTAACATTTTAAATTTTAAATTTTTTAATTTCATATTAGGTTTTAAATCTTAATTGTGATCAGCCACCCAATTTAGTTCAATTTTTAATTTGTTTTAAAATTGTTATCTATTGTGAGTTTTTAGATGGCTGTACACCGCCTCGAGTCCTTTGGGAGAGAGGCGGTATAAAGTTTAAATAAATAAAAAAATATTTCTACCAGTTGCTTAGAGAATGGAGTTGAATTATCCTCTCTAAACTCGCTACTCAATTGAAATAAATAAAGAGAGCCGAATGAACTTCTACATCTGGAATGAGGACGTGCTATCTTCACTATTTCTCTGGCAGAAAACTATCATGGGCTCATCCTAATGCTCATGAAATAAGAATGGAAGAATCCCAAAGTGACAATATAAACCAATATTTTTAATTGATTTATTAAATTCTCCTAAAAACTAAACAGGAACTAATCCCAACAAAATGAGAGATTCTGCCCTTATTGAAAACTGATTCCCTTATGATTCTGGGGATTTCTGAAATTAAGGGAGCTTTCAGAGAAGGACAAGAGCTAGAGCAAGAAATGAAATTCTTTTTCTCATGTCACTCTTCTAAATGTTGGACTATAAGATTAAGTGATTAATCTTGAAATGATTTAAAAGCTTTATACCACTGAACACCAGTTCAATTATTTTGTAATGTCCCCAAAGCTATATAACTTTTTAGTCAATTGTACCATAGACTACAGCACAGTATCTTTCTCAAAAGAATAGCTGTTATAGAAAGTGTTATTCCTCAATTTAAAACATTTGCAAAGGCCCATTCTGCTATACAGTTTGAAGAGCTGTTTAAATTCTACCTCAAAGCAAGGAATCTGCCTTCCTGTAATTTGGGTCCAATTTTTCCATGAAGGAGAACAGCTATACAGTATAACTGCCTTCCTTTCAAATTGTCATGATTTTTTTTATTTCTGCCCATACTTACGTTATAACTTCTGGAAACAAGTTGTTCCACTGATTAATTGTTCTGTCAGGAAATTTCTCCTTAGTTCTAGGTTGCTTCCTTGCTTGATTAGTTTCCACCCATTGCTTCTTGTCCTACCCTCAGGTGTTTTGAGAATAACTTGACTCGCTCTTCTTTGTGGCAGCCCCCGAGATATCAAATATTGCTATCATGTCACACCTAGTTCTTCTTTTCATCAAACTACATAATTCCAGCAATCATTCTTTATATGTTTTAGCTTCCAGTCCCCTAATCAACTTCGTTGCTCTTCTCTGCACTCTTTCTAGATTCTCAACATCTTTTTTACACCATGGCGACATCTTTTACATTTTCTCAGGGCTTATCATATCTCTTTCCTCCTGTTTATTGCTTTTTTTAGATTCCTTCTTACATGCACAAGTTATTCTCCATCACTCAATATTTAACCACAGTTTTACTCATCGATAATCCAATTAACTTGGGGCAGTTTAATATTTTAATATACTTACAATTTTAAA